>NKZP01001150.1:0-32224 GCA_002370765.1 Metschnikowia similis
CCTCAGAGCTAATTCAGTGTAGACCTTCATAAAGTCTGCACGGGCCCGGCTCACTTCCTTGTGGACCGCTTTGATGCGGTCCAACTTTTGCAGAAGCACTGAATAGGCTTCCAACTCAATACATTGGTCCAAAAAACCCCGCTGGGTGTCCACATTTAGACAACCAATGATGCGGTCTGCTTCAGTATGGGTAAGTTCCTTGTGGCCAAGGGTGTGAACCCAGACATTATGGAATTGTTGCTGATACAATTCCTTCACGTTGCAAGCCTCGGCGTGCTGGCGGATCACATCAATCAAGCCCATCGCGAAGCCTGCTTCGATTTTGTTGAAGCTCTCCACTGCACACTTATCCATCTGGCTCATTACATCGAATTCGTCCTTCAATTTGGAGAGACGGCCATTATAGTCCCCTGGAGTATACTCGCTGTTGGCTAGGTCTGTGCAGATCTTCACAAAGACTTCGCCAGTTGCCTGGAGGCTTTCCATGATCGCGAGGATGTATGCCTCAATGCGATCGTGGATACTGAACTGTGCCAAGAACTTCTTCTTGTGAAGTCTCATCAAGTCATCTTGGCCACGAATGAGGCCCTGAAGATGTTCAATTTGCCTGGATCCCAAAGTTGGAGCCAGTTCAATCACTGTTTGATGTAGCGTGACTCCAGAAGCGAGAGTGGCCAGGTTTTCGAATCTCACAGTCTCTTGTTGCACCTCCACACACACCTCGGCTTGCAAGGATTGCAAGTACTCGTCCAAGACTTTCTCCGTTTTGGACTTTCGAAGAAGCTTCATGTCCAAGGAAAGGCATCTCAATTCAAACTTTCCGTCAAGTTGATGTACCAAGAGAGTGTCCATTCGAAGCGCGGCCCATAACTGGCTCTTGGGTTCGGAGAGCCACGCGAACAACTCCGAATTTGTTTTGGCTGGCAACGCCAGCACAGACTTCCTGACAAATTGAAGAGACTTGATGGTCTCGACCGGGAAGGGGAGACTTTTTTCGGTAGCTTTCAAGTCTTTTTCAGTGGTAGTCGCAACTTTAGGACCAGTAACACTACCATCGACACTGTCAACCAGACTTTTAGAAACAACGGCCTTCTCAGGACAATTCTGAGCTTCTTTGGCACCTGGCCTCAATGCCGCTCCAACCATATCTACCAACTTTCTGTCTATGGTCGCCTGGCCATATTTGCTAGGCTTCTGGCCATCATTAACAACAGAGCGACACGACTTTCTAGGTTCCTTGGTCAGAAGGGTGATGGGAAGGCCCTGGTTGATTTGACCAATAACCTTCTCAATTTCCTCGATGACCTTATCGCCATGCCCAGCGATGGAAGTGCGGAGGGTCAGCTCGCGTGAGATCAAGTTGGCCGCAATCACTGGCTCTGCAAACGGGGCTTCCAAAAGTGGAGTCTTCTCAACTGCGGTTTTCACAAACGGTAACGTGGGAGCATCTTCCTTCAAATAAAACTTACCTGAATCAAAGAGACTTGTGGTGTTCGCAGGCGTGCCCAGGCCTGTCGTAGCCGGTGCACCAACGCCCGCCTCTTGAACCACGAAGTTTTTGTTTTTCATCCAGGTCAACGGTCCAGTACTTATAAAAGTACTATTATTGTCATGGGCCGACTGGAACGTCGGCATACGCTCCTTGAAGTCGCCCGAGCGCATAGTGCGAAACTCGGAGAGCGCGCGCTCCTCGACGAGAAGCTCGCTATCCAAACGGACCAGCTTGCGAGTGCCCGCATTGGACGGCCTTATTGAATTGACCAAGTCCGAGTCCACCGTCTTAAAACCAGTCCGACTGGCAAACACCCGTAATTTGCACACGGTGCGACTCACAGAAAGGCGGTGCACTTTGCGCCCCTCCACGGGGCAATCTGACTGACCGCACACTGGAACCCGCTGAACATAACAGGCATTGTGAATTTTTAATTTCCGGATCTTATGAAGCCACCTGCTCCATTTCTTGGTGGCCTGGAAGTTCTCTGCGTGCTTGGTCTCCAGCCGTCTGAGCTTCTTTGTTTCTGGGTGCGCGTTTTTGCACCCAAAACCAGGCGCAGCTGGCATTTCCTTGTTGAACAACGCTAGACCTTTTGGCAGCAACAAGTCCCTGAGTTTCTGGCCAAAGGTTCGTTTGACCTTGGTACTCACGCAGTCCTCATTCCGAATGCAGGTGTCGGTGCTGGCCACTTGAGTTGCGGCCGTGCAAGTCGTTCCGGTTGGCAAGGCCGATGCGACGGTTTTACCCTGCGTTTCAGGAATGGTGTTCAACTCAGAAGGCATGAAGCAGGTGTCCCCATCGATGTCGACATTTCCAGTAGTGGTCCCACCAGGGCTAGAGGCGGTTCCATGGGTGTACAAACTGGATCCGGTTGAAAGGTTCATGGGCCCAGTCCCTCCACGCTTGGCCAAATTCAACCTCCGCTGCTTTTCGGCATCATAGAGAAAATGCTCCATTTGGGCGGCCGGCAGGTTGGATTGTCTCCGCCCGGCAGGTGTATTCGCAAATGTAGATTGGTTCAGGTTCATGGTAAAAAGGGTGTTGAGTCTCTGAAAGCTTGATAAGTCTCTGAAAGATACTATTGTAGAAGTAAATAACCGAGAGCTTCTAGAAAGTACGTAAGTGATATTTACGTATGAGGTGGTGTAGTAACAATGGTACGGAGAATGGCGCGGCGGTAAAGTGTGGGGTACGAAGGAGTACAAAGAAACGGGTCATTAGCCGCTACGTGGTTCTGGATGGCCACAAATGGGAGGCCACAAATAGATCGATGTATTTTTCGTTGCTTTTTCTCCGCATGCCGACTAAAATAGGTGTATAGGGGAATAGTCCCCAGTAGTAGTCAGTGCTGTGAGAGACTGGGAGCCTTTCAGTCAGTAATGACGCCAGACTAAACAGCGACTTATTCTCTATATTTAGTATTTTAAACTGAAATGACTAAAGTGTACTTTCAAATTTGCCGAGCTATGTGCTGAATAGAGGATTTTTGTATTCTCATCTATTAAAGGTTAGGGATTGACCACCCACTTTGTATTAAAACACACTACTTGCGAGAAGAATTGAAAAATCAAGTGCTTATAGTGGATGTCTTTGTTGATGGGCTATGAAACCAAGGGGATCTTCGACACTCATAGGAGAACTAGCAAAGGCCTGGTCACGGCGTTGGCTCCTTTTGGAGTTATTTCCGGAAGCGCTGGTCTTTTACTTCCAATTTTCACTCGGCCGTTACATATACCCGAACGGGCTAGGTGGGGACGAGAATGGCATATTAGGCGGGTTGTCAACGAGTCCGTCTGCTAAGTCGCAGGTGATATGGGCAGTGCACTACCAATGGTGGATGTGTCACTAATGTGGGTAAAAAAGTAGTTAGATCCTTTGCCTCCTGAGTCAATGTTGTGTGAAGGTCCACTACTAGAACCGAAATGGAGCCAGCGGCCCAAGCTTATAAAAGTTATATTTCTCGTATAAGTTCCATCGGTGAACATCTTGGACCCTCGGAGCCTCACAAATGCGAACGCACGCTTCGAAGATAGTATCTCATCAATCTTGGGCTCCTGCAAGAGAGCTCTCCCTGGGGATTTACGGGAAGGCTGACCCGCCGAGCTTTGGTTGGAACTCGAGTATGAATCTCCACCTTCCCCGACCTGCACACCACCCTCTTCACCACTCCATGGCCCTCGGTGAAGTGGTGCACACAAGACCTCCGCGAAGCACTTCGCATCCGTACTCGTTAGGTGTGAGGATAAGTGACATTTTTTCGCAGCCAAGGCTGCAAACAACGCCCAACAGTGCAGCACCCTCTAACTTGTACTGATTCAACCCGAAATACCAGATTTGGTTTGCAAAGCGTGTATTACAAATGAAAAGTCTGTGAATACCATTCAGTATCTTCACTATGAAAAGTTCGAAGCAGTATGCGCTCCTCTATCGCAAGGTAGTTACACCCAAAAGACCGAGGAATGAGATGTCACTTAACATAGTGAATGATTCAACTAAACAAACGTAGAGCAAAATTTGTACTTGGTTTGGTGATTATGTAAGAACAATTCAAGCCATACATGTTTGTTGACAGATGGGTCTTGGGATGCAGGCGGTTTGGACGATCCAATGGCGGGTGTAAGAGTGCCACTCTGGAAAATATAATAAGTGATTACTGCTCTGGTTGGAGACTATTGGAAAAGTACTGGTGATTTCCTGGTATAGAGTTACAATTAAGAAGACTGACTGAGATACTTACTTGCAGAGTCCATTGATGTCTGTAGGATGTGAGTCAAATGGGCCAGTGCTAATATCCCATGAGGTAGTGGCGTGACTTTGGGAACTGCCAGAGTGGGCAGCTGGGAGAAAAGCCACATATAGAAGATCCCCACCCGCAAAGAACCTTGCTCGATGGTCCTTTATGATCCAAAGTTCCATTTCCTTGCATTCCTAATGCAGCAGACCTCCATGCCCAGCATTGTATTTGATGGTTGCCATGACCTTAATCATCATCCATTCATCACCATCCAAACTCTCAAAGTGAAACTTGGTAACCTTTGGACTAGAATTTCGTAATCATCGGCCTCAGTACATCTTCTAAATCCTAAGCAATTCAATGAACGAGATTCGTCGCAGGAAACCCTAAAGAGAGTTTAGAGTAATCAGGCCCGCCCTGATTGTACTGAGGATAATATTGTTTTTGCTCTAGCCAAAGGAGCCAGTGCTGGTAGCTAACCTCTGGAAGGTCTCACCCAAGTACGTGTAGGCATACTGGTGTTTTCCGGGCTTACCATTTTGTACTAAGATTGGCGAGAAAAGTTCGGTTTCAGCTGCAGTTCTTCCGTGTTTAGTTAACGTATGATGCTTTCAAAAAGGGTGCATCCCTCTATGTGTTGAAGTGAGCCAAAAATAATGCTAGCTGTTCCACCATAGCTGAATGGCAACCAACGGTCTACTAAGCGTTTCAGGTTGTGCCCAAACTGTGTACTCAGTCTTCGAACATGAGAGAAAATAGTTATACTGTCCCCCCCAGCACTCATTTTTCAGTCGCCTGGAGATCCTGGGTTAGGAAAACCAACTAAAGCAAAATCAAGATCCATAGCGTAACAGTATAACGAAGTCTCCGGTCTATGCCAGAATGATTAATAAAGAACCAAATTAGTCCCAGGCTCTACCATTTAAAGTCGGGAGGGACCAGGCCCCACGGCCTACACTACAGTGCTGATATCACTTCAAATTGCAATATGTATTTTAATGGAGTCGCTCCAATATGCTACTGCGTCATGCTCTCTATGGCATCATACGTCCCAATATCGTTGACTCGAGTGGGGGTAAAAGAAAGGTTCGACACTTCTGGTTTGGTTTGCGACGGCATGGTTTGCCGTGTTTCAAAATCCCGTCCTGATGCTAAGGTTCATTACACAATATCCACGATCCCACCTCTAAGAGTTCATCTCATTTTCACAATCCAAAAGTTTCAATAGGGTTCATTACCGCACAGTTCCCCAGGTCATCGCATACCTCTCCAAAAGAAGACTACTCTTTCAAATACCACACTCTTACCTTTAATATAGTTAGTAGAAGCCACAGATTTCTGGTCGCCTGTAACAAGCCGTCGGATTGGCTCTTTTTTAGATTTCTTTTCTTTTTTTGAATATTATTGTTAGTTTTCCGTCTAGCAATATCAATAGTCAGTTAGTCACTGGGTCAAATAGTGACAGCCAATATAGCAAGTTAGAACAGTGGGTTGAAGTCCATAAGCCCTCCAAGGGATTTTCGAGTGTGAGAAAAGTTCTGGAATTCATGATTAACACTGATTCAGTCGTCTTCGTCGGACTTGTAAACATGCTTCAAGAACCGCAGACTTACTTCTTCACACTGAAGCTGCACACTTTCACGGGTCGCACTAACGATTCGGTAGAGGCCCTTGGTTCGGTCCACCTTTCGCTGTAATACATCGATAGCTTTCATATCGAGGAACTCATCGAGGAACCTTTCTTGACTGGCAGTATTAGTGCAGCCAATCTCGTCGTCCAACTCCCATTCGGGTATGTAGCCTTCTTCCTGGTTCCAAACCTTATGAAACCGGCGTTGGCACCTTTTCTTGATACACAAAGCCTCATTGTAGCCGTTTAGGATGTTTTCCATGGTCGATTTCTGTCCTGAAACCATCTCGTCAATGCTTATCTTTACCTTTTGATCCATTTCCTCCAATTCTTCCAAGTCCTCCATCATCGCGCAGAGCCGTCGCTCATAGTGATTTAGGAGGACATCTGAGTCGTCTGAATAATCTTGTTCTTGGTCTGAATAGTCAAAAGGGTCGTCCAAGAAAGCGTCAAATCCAAGAATGTCGTCTGATTTATCCTGACGATTGCCAGCCATGTCGGTGCATATCTTCACAAAGGTGCTACCCGTAAACTGGAGATTTCCCATGAGAGTGAGAAGATAGGCCTCGAGTTTGTCATGAAAGTCATACTGGTCCAAAAAAACCCTCTGGAACTGGTCCATAAAGCTGTCCGCAGACTGCACAATGTCCCTTAATTGCGAGAGCAGAGTGCAAGGTGACAGATCAAGTACCAGTTTGAGGCACGAGTCCATTTCCGAGACTCTCACAAAAGACGGTGCTGGTGCTGCTTCAATCACAGTATATCCAAGATCCTCAAACCTTTCATTTTTTTCGGGCTGATCAACATTCAAAAGTAGTCTCAAGTATGCCAAAAACTCATCATTGAAGTCTTTCTCGAGTTCTGATTTGCACACAAAGTTTAGTTTAAGGTCGAGGTATTTTAGCCTGAAGGTGTTCTTGTCAAGTTCTGGAACTAAAATTGCCTCCAACTCTAGTGCAACCCACAATTCACTTTTTGGTTTGCGTAGCCATTTCTTTAGCTTTGACTCACGTAATTTCCGGGCTGGGAAATCGGACTCAGACAAAATCTCCACAAAGTCTTTTTGGGGATGAACAGGGGCTGAGTGTTTAGGAATGCTGTGTTTCTGGGGAGCAAGTATGGTGTTTTCGGCAGAAATTGATTTAGGCTTTTCCACAAAAGAAGCTGGTGTGAGTCTTTGTTTGGGTGAATATAAGACAAGCCTTTTCTCTCTTGAAACTAAGATAAGCCTGTTCTCAAAACAGACTGGACCGAGTCTTTTTTTGGGGGACAAAAAGACAAGTCTTTTTTCTGAAGACACTAGAATAAGCTGTTTCTCTGAAGAATCCATGACAAGCCGGTTTTCGGCTGACACTAGGATAAATCTTTTCTCCGAGGTCACTGAACAGACAAGTTTCTCTGCGGAAATCAGAACAAACCTCTTCTCTGGGGAAACCAAGATTAGCCTTCTCTCTGGCGACACTGAGATGGCGCTTTTTTCCTGGGGCAGTGAGAAGACCGTGTTCTCTGATGAAACAAACCTATTTTCAGAAGTCACAGTAAGCTGTTTCTCTGAAAAAGGAATAAGCCTTTTTTCAGAAGACACTAAAATGAGCTCTTTTCCCGAAGAGACTGGAGTAAATTTTCTTTCAGAGACAACTGGGAAAACTCGTTTTCTTTCAAAGAGTGGTGTAAGTCTCTTCTCTGAACTGAACAGGATAGTCGTATCAGTAAAGTATGTCCCAAGCCGTGTTTCGGTAACATTCGCGGTAGGTACCACGGGCTTGAAAATTACTAGAGCCAAACATTTTTCAGGCGTGACAGTACGTTCTTTCAGCTGCTCACTGACATTCAAACCTGTAACAACTGATAATGGCACTTTTGCACCCGCTATCTCCGCTTCGGAGCTCCCTAAATTACCCTCCGCGTCTTCATGTTCCGGGGCATTGTCAAAAAATCCAGTGTTCACCAAAGTCTTGCATTCATCAGTTTGGAAATCATTCGAGGGACGGTGAGTTTTTCTCCGCTTTGCTTGAGTACAGCTTAGTTCCAAGTCCCAGGGGCGCTTGGTGCTACTCTTTTCACGGTCACATTCCTCCGTCAAATGCTCACCTGTAAGAGTTATCATCTCCTCAGGTGGCACTGCATTCTCGTTTTCGTAGTCCGGTACATGCGCATTAACCAAGTCGATGCTCACGGGCTTGCAGCCAACTCTAAAAGCAAAGGCCACTTTGAGTCTGTGCAAGGCGCGAATCGCAGAGCGACGACGCACCTTTCGGGATTTCATTGGGCACTCCTCGGACTCGCAAACTGAAGAGCCATGAAGGTAGCAAGACTTGTGTTTTCTCAATAGCTTGACCTTCTGGAGCAACTTGCTCCACTTCTTGGTGGCCCGGAAATGGACCGCGTGCTGGTTCTCCTGCCGCTTAAGATTCTTGGGCACATGCTTACCAGAGAGCGCGGTTTCGCACCCAAATCCGGGCGCTGCAGGCATTTCCTTCTTGAACAAGGCAATGCCTTTGGGCAGCAACAATTCTTTGATTTTCTGGCTCAAAGATCTTTTGGGCTTAACTCTTAAAGTGCCATCGCTAGATGAAGAAAGCAGCGCTGCAACATAATTGCTGCACCAAGCATCCAACTCTGGGGTCGCTTCAAGGCTGTTTTCCAAAACCGATAACCCCGCTAACTTCTGAGTGCTCTCTTTGGTAGCTTCAAACGTGAGAGGATTACCCAGGCCTGAAACTGGTCCAGTAACCAGCAAATCGCCCCGTTCACAAAATCCCATAGTTGACTCTGTTACTAGGGCAGACTTGGCACAAAGGTGGGCCACTCTCGGCTCTTGGTGCAGAGCCTCATCCAATAGGGAATTTCCCATTTTCTTGACTCCGCGACTCCTTGTTGACTGGTATGTGGAAGTTCAAAGGCTCTGTGGTGTGAGGGTGGGGGTGGAAAAGGAAAAAGTGAAATCAAATGTGATTATGTAACTGAAAGTTTCAGTGGATTCTTAATAAGTCCTTCAAATATCAAAGGACAATTGGTTGTCAGCTTTGATGGTGAAGACGTAATAAGAAGTGTGGTGGGTATTAAAATTTAGATGCGCAAATCTGTGTGATCAGGTACAGAACACTGCAAGGTTCACAAAACGGGACACAGGCTTCTTCTTCTCAGACGCAGCTACATCCCTATGCAGATTCCAAGCATCACACTTGCCGCTTCTAAACGGAAATGCGTTATTATTTGGCCTGTGGCCTCTGGCTTTATCCGTATCCTCAGTATCGTCCCTGCACTTCCGATCTAGCTTAAGCTTTTTCCATAAATTAGAAACTAGCGCTATGATATCCCCTGGGCTTATACATCTTACAAGCCAACTCTACCATATTTCAAGCATGGCTTCTGGCGACTTATGATCTGATTTGATCCACTTTTCCAACTCAACTAATGCGAAACAGAGCGAGTCTTAAGAATCACGTTACTCTTTAATCATGGCTAAGTTTGCCAGATTTCCAAGCTGTAGTGACTGCCCTGAAGTTTCAGAACTTCAGAATCCAAAGGTCGTTCAAAGCCGCAATTGCTCACCGCACACGGGATAGCCTTTCGATTCTCACTGTAGTAGGTATAATTACAGGATTTTGCTCTTGCAAAATTAGAGCGTCAAGAGGAAATGCTGAAACGATTAGTCGCGTCTCACTTTGCCTTCTGTATTTGTGGTTCAAGAAAAGGCGCGAATTGCCCTAAGTCACCTGTTAACACCAAGAAATGATATCTAAAATAATACCATACCTATATTTTGCCCAGAAAAGTAAAAACGGATGATTTCTGGTAGCAAGTAGAACCACCAGAAAACTGGGCGAATTTCTACCTGGATTCGGCAAGTGCTAAAGATACCAAGCATAAACGTTGAGACACTTCGCGACTGAGTTGGATGCACACCAAGAGTAACGTACAGAGTTTTCCAAAATTATTCAAGCTAACGCTGTGATATCATTCAAACCACCATACACAAGGTTCGGTGCCTCTTCGCATATTTCACACAGCAAAATTGCGTAGTGTTGTGGTTTGAAACATTTGTCGCAATAGTTTGACTCATTTTGTCGCACTAGTTTGTTTATTTTTGGCGCACAAGTTTGAGTAGTTTTGAAAAACACTGTACTATGTGCGGTAGGAAAAGATGTGCAGGTAGTTTTCTCGATGAGTGCGCGTATGGGCTCAAGGCCTATACGAATGCCTCAGGGTGGAGGCTTCCTAATTTGGGTGACAGCGTTCGAAAAAATAGGAGAAGAGTCATATCCAGCTTCTTTGATGAAACAATGTGAACATGGTGGTTCAAAGTACAGGAGAGTTACCCATTATTAATCCACCAAGATATACTCCTAGTGTAATTTAGGAGCCATAATCATGCCTTACTGAATATTACTAGGACTTAATAAGACAATGCCGTCTACCTACATACCCAAAAATTAATTCTTTTGGCTATCCCCGAGTTTATAATTAGTGATGTGTCTGGTCTTTATCGTGCTGCCTGCACGCAACACTGCGCTGACGGTAGAGAAGCCTGCACCCCGATCTGTGCCGAGACACTTATCTGTACAGCTAGCCACAAAAAAAGATTCCTCTACTCTTTATTCTTTTCCGCCTTCCCCATCAAGCACTTTTGCCGTTTGATACTTCGAAGACCAGACAAGAACTTCTCATCCTCATCTGTGATTAACGTCCGTTTCAGTATTTGAAATCGACCCTCTGCTCACCACGAGCATGCCTCCTTCAGCTTTCGCCTCTACAAGTGCCGACAGAAGATTCTTCAAGCTGCCAGCTCAGTTGGACGATTTTCTCTCGGACGCCGCCAAGCTGAGACGGAAATCCTCTCCTAGGGAAAGCCCAAGAGGCGCTACTACTGAATTTCCAAAAAATTCAACTAGTAACTCCAAGTCCACGGGCTCTTCCTTTATGAACACACTGCCCAACTCAGCCAAGCCCCCTCTGGGGTATTGTACTGGCACTGCCAACGATGTAGCTCGTCTGAATGCCAAGGAAGGTTCTTTGGGTATGATCAAGTCAAAGCCTACATTCACGCAAAAGCTTTGTACCTTGTTGCTGCCCAAAGGCATTGCCTTGTTCAACAAGGAAATGCCTGCAGCGCCCGGATTTGGGTGCGAAACCGCGCACTGCAAACCTGTGTCCAAGAACCTTAGACGGCAAGAGAACAAGCACGCGGTCCATTTCCAGGCCACCAAGGAATGGAGCAAGTTGCTTGAAAAAGCTAGGCTCTTGAAAAAGCACAATGCGTGCTATATCCAGCGCATGCCCGTTTGTTGCGCCGAGGAGTGTCCTGTGGCCACCAAAAAAGTCCACCGCTTTTCTGGAAGTCGCACTATTTGCAAACTTCGCGTTCTTGCATTCAGAGTCGGGTTCAAGTCCTTGAAAGCGGACTGGGTCAACTTGGATTTGCCCCAATGCAGACCGCTAGACGCCATGGAGCAGGATAATTTGACCGCTTTGGCTCGTGAGTATAACACTGAAAAGGATGCGTTGTCAAAGTATCGCGCGAAACTTGGCTGCGAATTCCGGAAAGCGGCTGCGCGAGCCGACCAAACGAGGGATGTGCTTGCGAGGCATGCACGCTCCTCACCCAATGCACATTGGAAAAAATACCAAATGGGCTACCGGCCTCGATATGGTCTCGATGCGGAACTTTTCTATGCGAAGGGCCATCCTGCTCGCGATCTTCCCCACAAACTGAGGCTCAGCAATAATCGATATGACACTTGGAAACCGGACCTGAAGCCACAGCGGGTTCAAAAGCCGAGGGTCCAAGATGCAAGGCCTCCAGCAAATAGGATTCTAGAAAGACGGGCTTCTGAAAAACGGGACTCTGAAAAAAGGGCTCCTGCAAAGAGGGCTCCTGAAAAGAAGGTTGCCCAAGTTGGAGCTCCGGGACCTTCCACATTAAGGTATTCCGCAATTAGAGTTTCTGAGGTCAAAGTCCCGGAATTGAAAACTATCCAAAGGGAAATTCCTGAATTCAGGATCCCCGAGGAGAAAGCTTCCGGAACTATTTCTCCACCAAGTGTGGCAACTTATCAAATTCCAACTCGGAACAACCCCAATTGGAATACACTGAGTTCGAATGTCCCCAATGCAGAAACGGCGCAAGCTCTCAGGGCAGCAAGTCCAGAGGTCAAGACTCTCAGGGGTATAAGTCCACAGCTGACGAGTCTCAGCAGTACAATTCCGGACCTTAAGAATGCTTGGACTGAAAACCCTTGGACTGATAATCCTTGGACTGCAAATCCTTGGACTGCAAATCCTTGGACTGAAAATCCATGGGCCACAGCCACCGCGGACGCAATTACCAGGGTTGGAAGCCCCTTGAATCCAAGTGCCGAAGTTGTCACTCCCGAGGTTGCAAATGCTCAAAACACAATGTCCAGGGTCAAAAGCCCCTCGATTTTGAGTGCCAAGGTCTCAACTCCTGAGGTTGCAAATGCTCAGGACACAATAACCAGGGTTGAAATTCCAAGTGCCACGGTTACAACTCCAGAAGTTGCAAATGTATTTCCTGAATGTGAGGTCATTGAGGGTCACAATTTGGTGGCTGAAGTTCCCGCAGAGGTTCTTGAAGTTCTAGATGAGGCTCAAACACTCTTGGATACTCCTCTCCCAGACTTTCTCGTCGCCCTAGGGAACTTGATCTCGCCGGAGCTGACGCTTCCAAAATCAATTGCCGAAATCGCCATACCAGACCATGGCGATAATGTCGTTGCCGAGATCGAGGAGATCATCCCTGAGATTCCTCTTGCCGCGAAAAAAGAGCCCCTCAAGAAAATCATCACGATCAACTTTGGGAAAAGTCAGTCGGGAATCGCCAGCCGAAAAGCAGCCTTATTTGATCGAGCAGCAAAGGCTAATGCTGTGAAACCTACCCGGATTCCTGAAGTGATAAAGGTTGCATTGAAGCACAAGTCTGAGGAGCTTAACGGAAAGTTTGAGGGTGAGGAGGCGGAGCGCGAAGTCGTGGCTGCCCCATTTAAGAAGTTGGACCTCTCAAAGTTCACCCATATTGAGGAGGCGCTCAGTTCGAAACAACATGGCACATTCGGGATAAAAACTTCCCTCAAGGACCGGTTTCCAGCAAATCCTCCTGCATCAGTCAAAAAATTCAATGCCAGTGAAATCACCACTGCACTTAAGGATCGGTTTCCAGGCAAGGCGCCAGCTCCAATCAAGGCTTTCAATGCCAGTGAAATCACGACCGCGCTCAAGGATCGGTTTCCAGTGAATCCTCCTACCAAAGTCAAAGAGTTTGATGCAAGCGCAATTACAACAGCGCTTAAGGACCGGTTTCCATTGAATCCTCCTACCAAGGTTAAAGGGTTTGATGCAAGCCAAATTACTACAGCGCTCAAGGATCGGTTCCCATTGAACCCTCCTACCAAGGTCAAAGGGTTCGATGCAAGCGCAATTACTACAGCGCTTAAAGACCGGTTTCCAGGGAACCCCCCTACGAAGGTCAAAGGCTTTGATGCAAGCCAAATAACTACAGCGCTTAAAGACCGGTTTCCAGTGAAGCCCCCTGACGCAACCAAGTTTTCTGTGCCAAAGGAGATAACTACTCCACTCAAGGATCGCTTTCCAGTCAAAGAAGCTGCGCCAGTCGCACCAGCACCAGTTAAAGTTGCACCAGTTAAAGTTGCACCAGTTAAAGTTGCACCAGTCGCGGCACCTAAAAAGAGTCTCACTCCATCTACTAACGAAGCCACCAAACCAGTTCACATCGTAAAGAAGATTGCGGCCGCTATAACCTTCTCTTGCGAATCAAAAGTGGACAGCTGGCTTCACAAACCCAAGAGCCAACTATGGGTTGAACTTGAAATGGAAGCTCTCTTTCTTCCTCATCTCAACAAAAACACCTTCGAGTTGCAATGCCTCACTGTTGACTTGAAGATGCTCTGTAAGACTGAGGCCGAGAATAAACTCGATGAGTACTTGGGCTACTTGAGACTTGTGGTGAGCGTTGAGAAACACGAGGAAACATTGAGGTTCGGGAAAATGGTGGGTGGTGGAATCAACACTAGAGAAGCACCAACCTTCACCAGTTTCCTCCCAGAAGAGATAGCTCACGAGGTTGTGAATCCTTGCTCTAGTCACCTTTTGCAATTACAAGCAGCAGTGCGCACACAGGATAGCTTAATGAACAAGTGCAAGAAGACGTTCTTAGCACAGTTCAGTGTCCATGAGCGCATTGAGGCATATCTACTTACCCTTCTAGAGAGTGTTCAAGCTACCGGCAGAGACTTTGTTAAAGTTTGTACTGAAATTGCGGGCAATGACAGTACAGACAAAAACTTGGCCCACTATGAGCACGCACTCTCTGGCATGATGGAGGATATGGAGACCATGGATTTCATGGACTACAGTGCAAAGGAGAGTATAGGAAAGATCGAAGCAGGTTTTGGCATGAGCTTGACCAACGTGATACAGGGTCACAATGACGCCTACGCCTTCAAAGAAAGGTACCTGGAACAGTTCCACAATGTGTGGATGAAAGCACTCCGGCGGCGTCCATTATCTACCAAAGAATTGGACGAGTTGATTGGATGTCTCATCCTGGAAAACCAGAACAGCTTCTCGGATGAATGCCATAACTTGAAGGCCCATGAAGTATCACTTCTAAAGTTGGAGCGCATCAAGGCTCTCCACCACACAGTGAGCCGAGCGCGCGCTGACTTGCAACTGACTTTTGAGAAGGTGACACTGCGATTCGCAACACATGTTTACGAGTCCCATGGAGTGAAACGGAAATGAATAATATTGAAGTGGAATGATGAAAGAGAAGAAACCAAAAATAAAGATACATGAAAAAAAAAAAGAGAAAATGAAAAAAGAGTCGCTCCATGGCTTGCCATAGGCGAGCGAAATACTGTGGCCACTTACTAACTGATATTGCAGATAAAGTGTGGAACCTTGGAAATGGCATGAACTTCTTTGGCAAGGTTCGATGGTATTCTTGCGTTGCTTTGCGGTAATGAACTCCATTGCGAGCCTTTGGATGAGTGGATTCTGAAATGAACCCTTAGAGGTGGGATCATGAATGCATATTAGGAGAATTGGCGACCATAACGGGATTGTGAAACATTGCAACCAGGAGTATCTAAGACCGAACCAAAGCTGAAGTGCCTTTCCAGAGATCCATCACTTTGAATCTACTATATCAAGGCGTATGTATCCATAACTATGACAGGAGCGTGTGACTGACATTGGATGCGGCTCGATCCAAAAAAAGGTGTTTGATTTGAATGCACAGAAAAGAAAATAGTGTAGAGTGTAGCACTCAGGGAGAGTTTCTTACAGGCTTATAAAGGCACGAACGCAAACGCTTGCAACTCACTGTGTTATCGGACGTGTCCGGCGTTTTTAGGCGATGCGGGAACTCATGAGACCTCTCGTCTGGCCTGTTGAATGTGTCTTCAGAAGTCCATCTTCTTGAGCTGTTATAAAATGTAGGAGTACTTTCTTGAAGAAAGAAGCGCTTCTGCTGTACACTGGACACGTGAACAACCCTATTTCCGCCGCCATTGTTTCCGAAACAAGACTCGTTGCGATGGGCATCGATAATTGTGTCATGAATTTGTTGCTTTTGCGTGGAAACTTCGACCTTGCAAAAAAAACGAGAGACGAAACGTCACACCTTAGCACGCTTGTTCCAGAATCCGTACTTCTTGGGTGAAGGTCTTTTGGGTAGCGCGCTACCCGTGGATACAACATTAACCTGCAACTTGTGGTTACACGGGGAAACTGTCGTAACCTCACCTGGAGAATGGCGTGTCCAAACCTTGGCCGCCTATCCCCGAGGCTCTAGACGAAACGGGACCAGCGCCGGGTCCCAAAGCCCACTTCTGCCAAGGATGGCGCCATCGTGCCCCCACGCTGGCTGAACGTGGTGCAATTAGGTCCCCGCCTCATGCGGCCCGGGCCAGTTTTTATCTATATAAGCTTGGATGACCCCTTTTGTTTGAGGAATCATCAACGAAAACACCTTCTCTTGAGTACTTGACGTAAAGCAACTACAAAAGAACATAACAATAATGGTAATGATAAAGAAAGTCTACACCTATCTTCACGATACAATGTCTGAGCTATTATGACCCGGACCGCCACTGGAAATTATTCGGTGGATACTCGACGGTCCTCTAAGCATACCCTAGTCTGAAGCAGACTCGGAATTAACCTCTCTACACGTTTCGGCGGTCGTCACCCGAATAGTCGTGTGTTTCGATTTACACGCGGTATGAAAAATCAGGCTATACATCTGTTAGAGTTACACCGGAGTGGGAAGCGTTCTCCGTTTCCAAAGTAATGCTAACCTTCTTTTCAGTCTGCGCCAGGGTCTTGCGTAACAGCTTTCAACTTTCCCTTGTGTTTGCGTTAGTGGCACCTGAGGTCAGAAAATAAAAGTGGAGAAGAAGGTGATTAGCTTTCTGACGAAAATGGAGTGGTTTCCGTCCATAGAGAAGGGGTCAGTTCCCTGAAATCAATGGGTAAGGAAAATTTAGTGCACGGTCCAAATTGGCTACAAACAAAAGATTCAGTACCATGTCTCTCAAATATCTCGAAAACAGGCGCCCTAAGGTAGCTCGTGTAAATTCTTTGAAAAACCTAATGTGCCGGAAGACATTGGCCGAACCAATACAAAATCACGTCAGTTTTTATTCTCAGCGAAGTAATGTGTAAATTCAACGATAATCAATCTATGTTATCGGGAGAGAGAGAGATATGCAGTTACAGCCTAAACTACAAACGTGGGGCATGGAGAAAACCGCCATTGCAAAGCAACTTTGGTCAAAAACTCCAAGTAAAGGGTATCAAAGAAGGGTAACAACGTGCAGCCGAAGCCACATAATCGAGGGTCAAAGTGTGAGTTCGGGGAAAATATCTATGCAGCAGACTTGAGACAGGAGTCCGAGTCGCGGATTCACAATCTTGGCCTATAGCCAGGCAAGTAGACTGACAAGCAGTCTGAGTAAGGTTTCAGATAGACTGACCGGCAAAACAAAAGACAGATGGACTGTCCGGCAAATAAACAGGCAGATAGGCTGCCCTGCAAAGATACAACCAGGTATACTGGCCGAAAAAACAACTGATAATGCATCAACCACCAGGTCCCAGACACACCAGCCTGCAGACCGAAATCCACCCGCAAGTGGCCCGGCTTCTGGTGATTGGGAAAGTCAAGAGCAAAGCCCTATTAAAGAGTCACCCCCTAATCACGGCCTCACTCCGGGCTGAGCCAGAGCCTGGTACGAGAGTAGGGCGTTCAAACCTGGTTAATGGAGTGTCAATGATGGGTAAAAAACTCCTGGATGCCTGCAGTAGCCAGTTCGCAAAGGGGAAAAAATAATCAAAGGGACCTTGGGCCCCCGGCAAAGCTGGTGAAAGTACGTCATCGTGGGTTAGAGAGAGCAGCACTCGAAGGTACTACCCTGGACAGCACCCGAAAGCGCTGCCCAAAGTTGAATGGCCCACTCTCATTCCCAGAGATTTCAGTCGCCAGTAAACTGAATACACCTATATAACTTGTCACAGAATCTTGGAACTGTCCGAACAATGTAGGTGAATTGTGAAAAAATTGTAGCAGCACTGTGATTCCCACCAACTTCTTCCCTACTTCAGTGCATACCAACAAGTAATTTGCTTGTTCAGAATCAGGTTCCTTCGGGTAAAAGTGTAGCGTGGCCCCCCAACCTCACTTGACTCGGGTGAGTTCTTGTAACAGCGAGAGGATGCCGCTTAGACAAATTATAATTATTTTGAATTGAGCATTTTGTAATAAATATACACCAGAGAGTATGGTTGCAAGAGGCGTAGTGCCAAGTCTCCATGTGATAATGAAGGCTCGCTAGAAGAAGCAATGAAACCCACTCAAGCCTATGAACTCAATCAGTTGTTTTTATACCAAGTATTACTTATTCTAGACCCATAAGAGCAATTTACTGCCTTCAATTACTTGAGGTCATGGGGCTTATTACAGATGACTCGACGTTCTAGATTCTATGTCAATACTCTTGGATCCCTGAATGATCGGTGGACCGTGTAAGCATCATGCAAACCGGCGTACCGAGCTTTGTGCCGGCGAATCATTACTTGTCGGCTGAACATGAAACTCACTTTGTAGATTTTACATATGGAGCGCTTTTTCTGCCTCTGGTATTGGTGCATAAAAGAACATCCAGGAGCTGTAAGGCGAGAGCTTTCAAAGCTCTCTCACTAATTACGTTGCCTAAGTCAAGTTCAGAGTCTTGAACTTTCAGAAAAACACTATTCTGTCCTCTTTTCATACCAAACACTCTTTAACCCTCGGCCGTCTCCATGACTTCCTTCTCAGATGAATTCAGGTCTTTGCTATTTGGTACTTTGAAACAAAAAAAGCAATTAACCCTACTTAAGCGAGAAATCCAATCTAAACCGTCTCGAACAGACTCATCTATTCATTTTTACAAGCTTGATTCTTGCAGCTTGAGTCGACTCTCAATCCGGTAAAAGGTACCCCACTCAGCTGAAAATTCAGACGGCCTCTTCTCTTTCCCACGCTGGCAACATGAAGCGTGATCCGAATCACAAAAAATAAGTCGCAGTCCAAACTCTTTCTGTACGTTACCGAAAATATTCAATTTGGCCCGAATTTTGTGAACTCATTTCTGCCGGGCAAGTTTACTTTGCGATTTTTGAGTACTACTGAAACGAGCATTCTCTTTTAAACACGTAACACGCAAAGAGGCTTTTTCGAATACCTAATTCAAATTTTGCATCACGGTGGAAGGTCCTTGTTTTTCTACCTCAAAGTCGTCACCTCGCTCGATCAGGAAATTACCGCTGCACATGGATTTGGCTGCGAAAACGCGCACTCAAGTTGTTGAGCACAGACGGAACGATCAAATATGTGGGCCGGTAAGCGCACGCAACTGAATTACCGGGTGGTTGCAGTACTTAAACACCCAAGATTGGGCAATGAGGTGATTCAGTTCAAGTTACCTTTTGCTACCGAAACAAATGCATCCCAAAAGGTACCAATATATTTGCACACTCGAGATACGAACGGATTGATGACGTGCCTATGTGACAATGGCTCGTGTCAAACAATTAGTGTTTCAGAAATCCCGTCAGCAACTGGCCAAAAGTGGAGGCTTTATGGAACCGAATCTCGCTCTTGTTGAAGGGGTCCGAAGTAGAAAAGGTCATGGTGAGGATTCTAGTTTAGACTGTTCCAACCAAGAAGAAAGGTGACTTGGAGTGTGGTGATCTTTATTTGGCGCTTTATTAAAGCCTCGAACCACAAGTGTTACCGCTACCTGAGCGTATATGGTATTGTTCAATACAATACTCATCGCAGAAACACAGGAACTATGCTCTCCTTAGTTCCTAAGGTTTCAAGTGGGTGTGAAACCCTGCATCTCGGTACTGTCTTTTACAGGCTAAATCTCCAAGTACTAGGCTTTTTCTGAACGCCCTTCTCAATTTCGAAGCCCCCAAACAAGAACAAGCATCATCACTTGAATGTACCTCTTGCAGATCTTCTAATTCTGCCAATACGGGCTCCAAGGAGAAAACTCGATGTCTAATTGCTATTTCAAACTACAGAGCAGTTGCAGCTGCACCACTTATTCTACGAGTTCAATCATGATACAGTATAACAGGAACATTAGAAATGAATAAAAGAGGGCCTTGAGCTCGAAGCAACATAGCTCATTGAAAGCAAAGGAAATCCACACAAAACGCTGACCATCGAAATTTTTCTTCAAATCAAAACGGCGCAAGCATATCGAGTTCACAAATGCACTTAGGATTGGTTTGCGCCCACAATTCCTGCTTCCCTCAATTCACTTGAGGTCAGTGAGAAGACCATGGTTGGAATCTAGACACTTTTATTAGTTTTAGTTCACTAAGGTCATTATCTTTTTGATCAGTTAAAGCCTTGGGTTGAATGAAACGCGACATTGCTTTGCAGAAATTCTTTCACGAGTGATGTACTGGCCTCAAACTAAACGGACAATGTGTTAAGGCCACAAATGGACGTGCCCTCTAAAAGAAATCGCGCACTAATTTGACTAGAGCCCAAGGGTGCACGCCACTTCCAAAGTAGGTATGAGTGATCACTGGCGCTAGCGTCAAATAATGCGTGCTTGATGGATGGCCAAAATCTCTGCAACATCGAAGCAAAACGAATCCTTTAGGACCCTGGACGAGAAATCCAGCAGAATGAACTGACTTGTATTTGGGTTCCCCAGAATGCACACTTGAAAGTATTTTTGTGAAACCCTACTATGTAAACCACTTTTCTGTGCGTCATCCACAATCACACTCACACAATAGTTTTAACGCAGCATGACTCTGCACTTGACAAGTACAAAAGCGGTGGAACGAGGGCCAATTTTGTGGACAACCGTTTGCGGTGGCATATCAGAAAGAGACTGCGCACCTCCTGAGGCATACAGAAAAGTTCCTTGTTGTGAAAAAAGTGGGACTATATAAGAACTCCTCGTCCCCCCTTGGCCACTTTCTCAATAAATTTTACTTACCGTGACAGGAAGAAACTCTATTGAGTGATATCATCTCTGAAATACTAACTAAGACTACCATCACTGACTGTCGACAGTTGTCTGAAAAGGCTAAGTTTTCTGCAAAGGAAGAAACCATAGCGGGAGCGTATTGAAGGCTTGGCGGACTACTAGGGGTATGTGATTTCTTAAGTACTAACACTGCAGGCTAGAGTGTGGAATATGGGTTACTCGAGCTTTTCTGACTAGGATTCATGGTGACCTGAGGCATTGTGCTACAACAAACCTCAGCAAACCTCTCCTTCGTAGACAAGCCCAAGTGAAGCCTTTAGAAGTTACAGACGATTCTCCAGAAGAAAATTCTTGAACAGGCAGTGACAATCCGCAAAGCTGGGATTGTTGGCGAGATAAACCCACAGAAATGTGCCCGCCCTACCATTCCAAAGCGATGGGATTATTATCGTCGGGTGAAGAATTTCAGAAACGGGATTGTGAACAGCAAATGAGTCTCAATGGGGTTAGTAAGCATGGTGAAACACTCTGCGAAGCTGAGATTATTAACATGGAATGGCACTACCGAAGAAAAAGCATGTAACAGTTACGCAGTAATGAGAGCATTCACCATGTGAACACCCCCAAAGGTGGTATTCTCTACACGGTGTAAGGAACCACACAGCTGGGATTGTTAACTCGGGAAAATAGAGGTCAGACCGTGGAGCAATACTACTGTGGAGGGAAAAACATCGTGGACTTAACTTCTAGAGATGGGATTGCGAAAAGGGTGAAAACAGACTAGAGGAATGGACATGGTGGAAACATCTGAGGCTGAGGGGATCGCGCAGAAGCAAAGGACGTGACAGGAGTTTGGCCCTGGGAATACCATTCAAAAATGGGATTGTTGACCCCAAGTAGTGAACCCCCCCTGGTGAGACTCTGAGCGGTGCATAATGAAGTTTGGCAGCTGGATGGAATTGTGATAAGTGGTGACCTTGGCAACATAATGGATTGTGGAGCATGGCTACTCTGGCCACCGTGAGACCTTCAGATAAGCCGACCAACCCTTATACCACTCTCTGGCCCGCAATATGGGGCCCGATGAAACCATAGAGTAATAACAAAGTATATAGTTATCAGATATACCAATACACCAAAACAGCTAGAACTTCCAGCTAGTTTCTTTAGGCTGGCGGAGTAAAGTTGCCAAGTCCAACAATGTAAATATTGGGTCATCATTGAAGTTTTCATACATTGTCAGGCTATACTAATTAACATGAATTCAAACTGTCCAGACGCTAACGTTTTGTGGATTTTGGGAAAAAGGCTTGTCAATGTGTGCGTAGGCTAGAGTTCATGTATTCATCCTTTAGGTATTATGTGTACATGATGCGGTCTCGTGTAGAACGGGTAGACCTGGCTTCGTGAAAGCACTATAGTTCATTCACCAATCCCTGGAATTGTTATTATTATAATGTCTTACTACATTTACATGATTTTAAACTCAGGCTCAACGCAGTTAGTTGTCGGCTTTTTCTCTAGTGTCCTAAACTTACGCAGAGATGTGATTCCACCTTTAAAAGCGTCAAGCACTCCTTAGGCGAGGGCCTTATAGGTGGTAGTTTCCTCAAGCGTTCACACTTTCACAGTCACCCGAAGTAATGCCGCCGTCACGGCGACTTCAGTTCTGGACCATCAACTCACTACCCAAGTACCCTGTGTTAGCCAAGTACTTGGTGGTAGTTCCCATTCACGCATTACCAGTACTTTGTTTGTTGAGCTGAACATGCCTACTTATTAAATTGGTGTGCGCGTGGTTTTAATACAAAACCTTCGTACATGTGACGAAATGCAAACTAGGACATTTACTGTCTCACTTTCTGACCACCGGCAGTTTTCCAAAGCTTCATTGAATAATGGGATTATCTTAGTCTTTTGCAGTACACAATACCCATACTGATAAATCCTTAGTCACTTCTATCTTTGAGTAAAGATGAATCCAATGCAAGGGTCCATAGCTGCATAGAAACACTGCGTCTTTATTTCCCAAAGACTTCCCAAACGGGCTAGTTTGGCACCACCAGGTATGTAGCCGGGCGGAATTCAATAGGTTCCAATCGGTGTCTCAAGTCTAAGTATAGAAGAAACTCATCAGAGGGTGATTTGCTACAGTTTCTGCAGCGTCATGGCAATACGTCCCCAAATTTTGCACCCAGGAGTATGTTGAAGGTCAAGGACTGAGCGCTCACTTCGTGATCAAAGTCTACGAATACGTATTTTCACAAAGTGGCTTCATCCTCATCCTCCCGAGTTGTTGAAGACCCACTACAAGTTTATAAGTGAAGAAGGGTATCCTAAGCTTACAAAGGTGATCCTAAACTACGGAGATGAGACAGGCCTCTAATAATCACCAATTCCTGGCCCTCACAAAATACTGCTCGTGTAAATTCAAGTGAACCACCACTTGAATCTTTACAGACCAATGGAGATGTCTACACATAGAGGGTGCCATGAAGTCACTCCTTGAATTCAGTCAGACTCACTCCCCTTGGAAACACTATGGAATTATCCAAGCTATGATCCGGATAGAGAAAGTAAAGCATTGCAGAGTAGCGCACTACACACGAACACACACTATTCGTACGATTAAAGCCAAGGTGATACTGTAAATCGGATAACTCTTGTTCAACATTATACATGGGTGTTAGGAGGACCGTAGAGTAACCACGGACTGATGTCCAGGGGTGATCCGAGCTCGAATATCACAGCCATGGTATCATGAAGATAGTTGTGGACTTCCTTGGATACATATGTATTAGTGGGTCTGGTTCTAGGAGGCACCTTTGATGATACTCCAACCTGGGCTCATATAAACACTCTTACGAAACTAGCAGGCAGCTAGGCTTTTATATTTGGAGATCGACATTCACCCATATGTGGCCAGATGTATTCTGGTTGTCCTGGCTACCAAATATGCGCAGTGGCTAAGCACAGCACGCTAAGTCTTTGGTTGTCAACAGATACTGCACTTGCATAAGCGGTGCAATACGCTGTTATTGTATCAATATTGCTATCGATATCACTTTTAATCAGTAATAGATCAAATAGGAAATAAATTCAAAGTCTAGAAAGAAGCTTGGATTAAAGCATGAGAATCACTGGGCCAACGGCGGTGCGCGCGAATGATTTCGCAGCCAGCTATAATGCGACCTCCAATTATGCACGTTTGTGGCTTCTGTCTACATATCGCAGGCTCAATACTTTTGTGATTCGCCTGCCTGCAACTCAAAATCATCACTACAATTGTGACTACACTAGACTCCCTACTACCACTTCTTCTTTGATTCACCTCCTCCAAGAACGAATCAAATTCAACCGATCCAAGAATCCAGCATCTCTCTGTGTTCCTACTCCCGTTCGTGACTGTGCCCTTATTCTCGCCATGAACAGCCTTGACCAAGTCTTGTGTGGACCGGAAATTCCAGACTTTGAATGCTCCAGTTCTGGATATGAAACCACCATATTTACCCCCTTGAATCGATCCACCTATTTTTACCCCAATGAGTTGACGTATCTGGCTACTAGCCTGGTGCTTCCGAATTNGTATCTGGCTACTAGCCTGGTGCTTCCGAATTATGTTGACCTCAGTGACCCCAAAAGTGCTGTAAGCCTCTCTGTGCTTTCACGAGAGCTTTGCACTAAACTCTGGAGTCAAATCAAGATAAAAAGGACCAACTGTGAACGGTTGTCTCAATTTAATGAGGAAAGCCACTTGGAAAAACGAATTGGCAGCTCCAATGCCCATGAAATTTGTGCCAATACACAAAGTCCATTGAGGAGTTATTGCGAGGAGGAACTATGCCCCATGGTGATTTGTCAGAACCGTATTTCTGAAAAGCCTCCCATGGACTCGCACCAATACTCAATGGAACGGGTGGAGACTACGCCCAAGTCCTTCGATGCCAAGAGAATCAAGTGGTCTTTGCGGGGCAATCTTAAGCGTGCCCTCCCTAAGAGCCAGTTGAAGTTTATTCCTCAACAAACAGGCGCAAAAAGACGCTATAGGAACGTCTGTGAACTGGTCAAAGAATACTGCAAGTCGTGCTTTTCCAACTACAATAGGAAGTTTCACACTAAACGTAACTTTGACAACGGACTTACTACGCTTTGGCAGGAGTATAACCAAGCATATGTGGACGTTTTAAATGAAACTTACAAAAGTTTGGCAGAGCTTCGGGCCTGCGTCTGATAGAATATTTAAAAAGTGAAATATATTTATAAAAGAAAAAAATATAGGAAACTTATAAACATATCCAAGCACAGACGTACGTAAAGATAGTAAATCAATAATAGTGTACTCTCTGAAATCACGACTTGAGACATGGCTGGCTCGATTTATCGAATACTCAGCCACTTTCTTGACACATGAAAGCATATAACTCATAGAAATACGCAATTTTTTGTCGAAGGAATGTGAGGCATGGCATCGCAGAAACGAAATTTCAAGAGAGACCTTAGGCGCACATACACCAATCCACCCAAGAAAGTTGTCTAGACACGCAGTTTGCAGGGGTTATCACTGGATCAAGAACTTTTTAAATGTCTTGCACTTATTACTTAGTTGCACGTATTAGTTCTGATTTTGTGTTTCAATTTTTTGGGCAGCACAATGTCAGTCCACACTTCAAAGAATATGGTGCAATGACAAACGACCTTTGCTCCGCAATAACTAAACTCGACAAATCTACAATTCAACAGGAAGTAAAGAGGTCGAGCCACAAAATTGAATGTAGCATAATACATATATGGAACCGCGTTGAGTGCGCTTCTGCATCCATGTTTTTGATATCAGCCCGAGGAAGAGATCATGTCATTTCTGCGTATTTAATTAATTAGAAAAGTGTTATCCATTCATGAGAACATCTCATTGGAAACCCGTAACTAATAACATGCCCTTCAATTGCTGCTTGGAAGCATTTCGCAACGCCACAACTTGGCTCCCATTCACCAGGGTCTCTGAATCACTTAACTGGCGCCAGGGCCCATTCGTGACAGAATTTGGGCACACTTTGAGAAAAGCAGAAGTCAAATGTATACATTTAATGGAAAATGAGGCCAAAAGGGTTATGAGACCTAGCATCAACTCGTATTTGATTAAGAAAGAAGGCAATCAGAGCAGACTGTACAGTAACTTATGTGCAAGAACGCATTTTGTGTTTGTGACTTGAAGGCAGCGTCTTAGTTGCTTAGAAGTTATAGTCAATACAAGCCGTCGAACCACCATGACCAGCTATCCAAATTTGTTACCCCTTGCAAAGTTTCAAGTTGTTTCTTTAAAGCTGTACTTCAATGATTTGTCTCACAAAAGGGGCCTATGCATAGACGACTTTTTTTTATTTGCTCGGAACACAAAATTAATTACGAAGACGTAAACAAAGAACGATATATAACAATCCAATGTTTATTGATTGCGGTAATATCATCTAATTGTTCTGCGTCTATTTTCCCAAACTACTTGATTCTTCAACAGCTTCTTTTCAAAAAGATGATTCCATCGTTTTCCTAGAGCTATTATTAGAACCAGATTTATCTGTTAAAGCTAATCTTTGTCACTTTTGAGTAATAGCATGACCAGTCCCTCTACCACATCGAAATCCTCAAAATGAAGAGTCACCAAAGACTATAGACGGTTCTGATTAGTTTTCGAGTAAGATTATCAATTCTTGGGAAATACTTAAAGGACTTCTCTTACCATTAGCTTCACGAATTGACTTACCGCTGCTACTTGTCGTTTTCAGAGCTAAAATAAGGTCAAATATTACACAACTCATTATTATCCTTCTCTAGCAAAGTAGCCATGCAGATGGCAAAAAAGTAAATGTAAAGGAATATCTTTGCCAAAAAACTAACGCCTATGGGACGTAAATCAGGAGCTTGGAAACCTGCACAAATGTAGCCAGTACGTTAGCGAAAGCACCTGCCAGGCGTTTTGCGAATTTCGTTGTCTTCTGTGCCTGTTCTCACAGAAATACGATCCGACTCAGCTGTACAACTAACTTCTTCTTTCTACTCATACCATCAGTGAAACGTACACCTCTTTCATTTGATACATTGATTAATCAGCAAGAATATACCTTCACTTTCAGTGAAACCACTCGGCTCTTGCTCCATGGACAACCTGTCCGCTGAAGATAGCCCTGTATTGGAAATGACACTGGAAGCTTCTATTGTTGCCCCAAACAAACGACGAAACCTCCTGACGTCTTCTCAAAAGCTCTTCCCCTTGGAATCCTTGAACCAGCCGCCAAATGATGTTGCCGTTAAGGCATCCACTGCAAGAGAGCAAACTAAGCGGTTTTCTGGAAATGACCTTCTGACTCAATTGCACAGATCGGAGACTCACAAAACCATTCTTGCTACTGCAGGTAAGGTTTCTCAAGCCTCGACACAAGTACCAAGCTGGGGACACAATCGTGCGGGCAGTGCACAAGGGCAATGGCAAAAAGGTCACGCTGCAATACCTGCCTCCACATCCAACCATGCAACGATGAGTGTCAAATTGTCGCAGCCGTCCTTTAGACAAAAATTTCGAACAGTTTGGCTGACCAAAGGCCTGGCCTTGTTTAAAAAGGAGAGGCCTGCTGCACCTGGATTTGGCTGCGAAAGCGCGCACCCCGCGAATCAGAGCCTGAAGCAGCAGGAGAAGAAACACGGGCTCCATTCCAAGGCCAGCCAAAAATGGGGTAAGTTACTCGAGAGAATCAAGCTATTGAAAAAACACAAGGCTTGTTTCTTTCAAAGCGCTTGCAATCGCATGCTTGCCGAGTGCCCTGTGAAATCGCGAAAGGGGCTCCATAATTCAGGGAGACGCGACCGTGCCTTGTGCAAAATTAAAGAGCTTTTCAAATCAGGAGTTGGCTACAAGACTGTAAGTTTCGACTTGGTGAATTTGCAAGAGCACTATAGCGGAACTGTTCACGCAGCTTCACCGCATGCACTGGTCGCATTACGTGCAAGCCATGAGAAGGAGTTTCCAAACAGTGGCACCAAACGCGCACGTGACCCGGACACTCCGTTTGCTTTCACACTGAAAAGAAGACTTTTCAATGTCTCCCAGACAGATGAATCCAAAACATTAGTGGCCGCTGAAGACTTTGGTGATTTCATGAAATCGGATCTTGCGACTGTTTCGGAATCGGAAGTTGACATCTTGGAAACAGATGCTTTGAATAATAGGCTGGGACATGGGAAGGTGCCAGGTGGAGCAACTGTTGAAAGTTTATCACTTGTCGTATACAAGCCTGTGAGTCCTTTTGAGGTAATCGCCCAGTCAAGGGCTACACCGAATTGGTCTGAAAACAAACTTGCTGCAGTCACTTCAGGAAATCCACTTCTTTTAGCATCTTCAAAGGGGGGGCTTGCGAAAGCAAGTGAAAACAGGCTCATACTCCCTGAAAAAAGTTTTATTCGGCCTCTTAGGACAGTGGCCTCGCTAGCAAAATATTCAGACCTTACTCGTGGCATCCTCGTCCCAGTATTCCCTAGAGAGAGCCAGGCGCTACAAACAACTGACCCAAACAAAACCAGAGGGAGTATTGTAAATATCCATGCTCCAGTCTCTAACCAGATGGCAATTGCAGCTCTACATTTGGCAAAAAATGAACTGGCTGAAGCGACTCCTCAAGCTTTTGAAACAGTAAAGAGTACTTGCCTGAGCTGGAGTCAGCCTAGAACAAAGTTGGAGTGTTGGGTCCGCAGGCCAAAAGGTCACTTGTGGGCTACACTTGGAATGGAAGCAATATTAATACCTCAACTTGACAGGAACACATTCAAGCTCACGTTTCTTGACGTGGATTTGAACGTTCTCTACCCAACTGCTATCGAACAGAAGTTTAGCCAATACTTGGCTAGCATGAGACTCACGGGTAGCTACGAGAAGCCTAATGAGTGCAGCAGGTTTGATGACCTTGAGTACTCGGGGATTGAAGCAATACCTGCACCACAGTTCAAAGGTGTATCAGAGCTTGACTTGTACATCGGGCTGTTCTATTCGCCAAAGAAAAATGCTGGCCCACTTTCTTCTTTGCTGGATAGGGTGCGATTTGAAGACGCCATGATGAACCAGTGCAGAAAGTGGCTCGTGGCGCACTACGACTTCCAGGGCCAACTTGAGACTTTCCTTCTATCGCTATTGAGAAAGCTTCAGCTGACAGGTGACTCCTTCGTAAAGGTGTGCACCGACATGGCTAGTAACCTTCGGGATGAGGGCTATGACTTTGACTATGACAATTTCTTGGACGATTACTTGGACGAGTTTTGGTACTTTACGGACTCCTCGGTGACGTATTTGGAGTTTTTGGACTGTTATTTGGTGGACGAAGTCAGTTCGGGCCATGCTCTTTCTGATACACTTCCAGACCCTTCGAAAGGGTCACCCGAACCGGGCCATAAAACTATACTCTTGGACCACTACGAAGAGCGGCTCTTGGGCATAATGGAGGACTTGGAAGCGTTGGAGGAGATGGTGCATAGCATACACGATAGTGTTGGAAGCACTCTTATTGGCTACAAACTGACTTTGGTCAATATTTTTCGAGGGTACCAGAGAGCATGCAGTGTTAAGAAGAGATCTCGGCACGATTTCCATGAGGCTTGGAAGCAAATGGAGGGCAACGAGGCACTCTCAGACCAAGAGTTGGACCAAGTGCTTGATTGCGTCAGCCTCGTAAGCCAAGAAAGCTTTCTTGATGAGTGCATTGAATTGCGAGCCGGCAATGCTTTGGATACAAAGATGCACCGAGCTCAAGTCCTTTGCCATGACGTGAGCAATGCACTCACCAGCTTGCGCCTGACTTATAATGAAGTGACACTGCGCTTCTTGGATATTGTTTACGATTCTCCAGGGCTGTTCCATAATGATTACCCTTGCGAGTCATAGATTCCATTGAACTTTGATTGACTTTTGGGCACCATTTGGAGTGACCGGGACCCTTTGGCACCACCGTTGAACTACCCTCAGTCTTACTAGCGGTGGTGAACTTAAACCTACAGACCAAAATGGCTAAAGATATCGCTAGAAAAGAAACAAAATTGAAAAAGAGCCAGTCCAATGGCGTGCTGTCGGTGACTGGACTACTGTGGCACCTACTAACTGTATTCAAGGCGAGAGTGTGGTATTTGGAAGAGTAGTGCTCTTCTGGAAAGGCCTTGTGGAGGCCTGGAATCTGTGCGGTAATGAACCCCCTTGAAACTTCTGGATTGTGAAAATGAAATGAACCCTTAGAGGTGGGATCGTGGATATCGTGTAATGAACCTTAGCTTCAGGACGGGATTTTGAAACACAGCAAACCAGTCGTCGCGAACCAAACCAGAAGAGTCAAACTCTCTTGCCATACTCGATCCAGCAATACCAGGTTGAGGCCTTAAAAGAACAGGAAGCGATCGCAGATATTGGACTGACTCACTCAAAAAAAAAAGACCTTATATAACAATCGCAAGAGAATATTCAACATTGTAGACGAGACCAGAGCTCTCAAGCAACTTACTGGTGGGCCTACTTTTTACGCTCCGGTAACTTGGTACCGTTTTGATCAGTGCTGTAACTAAAAGTTTCTTTCGAAAGGGATCTTGCCTTCATCTTCGGTTCTTCCTTTTTGTTCCTATAAATTCTATAATTATCCAAAGGGCGTTTTCTGTCTTGGTTTTCTTGTCCCTGAGGCTGAGCCGGCGATCTTGCTCATACATTGAAGTGACCCTTTGCTACGCAAATCTTCAGTTAGGCTGAGTCGCCGCCAAGACAACGGCCAATAAAATCAAGAGAGAGTTCCCAAGGCTTTCCCACTGCGCACTGTTCATCGATTACGGGCTCAGTCGGGACATTATCGCCACTTTGGCCTGTATTGTCAGCAGTATCCTGTATCATGAAAAGTGTTAGCTCTTTACTTATTTCAGTACCACGTACTACCCTGTAATGCTGACACATGCACTTGAAGACCCACACAATTTATAGCACAAACTTAGGTCGGTGTGGCTATTTAGTCTACGAAAGTGGGGGGCTTAGCTTAGGAGTATTACACTACTACCATTGTTTTGTCTGATATAATGTAACAACAGTTTATGTACTTCTCTGTCACCGGTTGATACAAATGAAATTCTGGGCCCCTGTCAGTTTACTAGAGGCTGGTAAACAACATGATCCTCTGGGTCTTGGCTAGTTGTCTCGGACCTGAACCTGTATATGTTTCATCGATCTCAATCAGTTACCTTACCGCAAGTTCTAGAATTATCAGTTTCGGCGAACAAATTTGAGCCCGCATACTTTTTGCTGGAAGCTGAGTAATTCGGTACCAGAACCTGACAGAGTTCTTCATTCCACACGTCTCTACCTTCAGTTAGAGCGCAGCTTTTTCCTCCTTATTAAGCCAAACCAAAAGCGCCAATTGAACTTGTAAGCCAGATGAATTTAGTATAGGGCCCATCACTAATCCTCGAAAAGAATTTGATGTCAACAGACCGCAAATGAATTCCTGGCTTTACTTTGGGATATTTAACCTAGGCGAATGCTCTCAAGACCAATGGGTCAATACCGGAGCCAATTCTGAATCTTCCCGGCTATGACAACATACTCATGGCTCGGATTGAATTGAAAACTTGGATGATTATCTCACTTCGTTACCTCGTATTTTGTTTTCATGACAATCTCTAAAGATTTTCACCAGTATTCAAAAATTTGCATTTTTCCATTGACTCGTCAGCAAGAGGAACGCCAAACAGGCTAAATTGAAATTCCTAGAACACTGCAGTCAATTACAAGAGGAAGCATGTGAAGATACCTGCTTCACCGATTGCACCACGAGAACCGAGGAAAATCCCACTCCGACAGCTTTTTATCGAGGTTCACATTTGGGACCACGATTGCAGCTTATGGGATACAACCTCGGGGCATACTCGAAGAACACTCAAAGGCCGCTTTGGGTACCTTCGGCAAGACTTTTCCGAAGGTGCCAAACGGTTTGCGTGGCGTTGTTCCGCCTCCTATAATGCTCCTAAATTGCTTCTTTCAAAGACATCAACAAATATCTCCTCTTAAACTAGACACTATTAAAGCGTCCAAGACACCCCTCAATATTTTAAATAAATTACGAATACTACCGAAATTTATAGCTTGAAAATGTTCATTGTTTGCTTTCCCTTGCTCATTGATTGAGCTTCTACTTTCCAAAACAATATCGCTGCCAATAGTGCAATAGTCCACAGCGCAATCTTATGATACTATAGTACTACAAATCTACTAATATCCGCGACCACCGGATGATAAAACGAGCCGCAGAGCCAAAAATCTTTGAAATCCCCCCGGTAACCTTTCTCATGAGATTCGCCAGCTATTGGATGCGAGAGTGTGTGATCCGAGTCTCGAACTTTGACATTTGGAAACTTTGAGACCACGAGAAGAACAGGAGCAGAGTACTGAAAATGTGCAGATTCGAAGCACTTATTCGTCTCTAGGGATTTCATACGTTTTCAGCCTGCTTGCAGTTTCGTACTCAGAAGGGAACACATGGCGAGAACTTAGAGTCCCGAGCTATGACTGGGACTCTGACGCATCCATCTGAAAGAAGATATTGAAGGAGGCGAATCGCCTTTCTATCAGCATATTAACTTCCTCCACGAAAGATTATTTGAATTCTTATGGTATTTAAATTCATTACATAAACCATTACTTGTATGTGGTAATTGGAACGCGCTCGTTTGAAACACGAAAATTGTTAAGTTTCGACACTTGGATCTCAGAAATATACTTTTGTTTGTATACAGATTACACTGGTGTAAGTGAGTTCGTACCT
>NKZP01001151.1:0-28847 GCA_002370765.1 Metschnikowia similis
CCTGACGTATTCTGGTTGTCCTGGCAACCAAGGTATGCGCAGTGGCTAAGCATAGCGCGCTCAATCTTTGGTTTTCAACAGTCTTGGCGGTTTCCCCGTGTAACCGCAAGTCGCAGGTTAATCGTGGATCTAACAGTTTGAGACACGCTCAAGATTTCGGCACCAGGGGACACAAAAGGAATCATTTTAATCTCTCATTATTTTGTAAGGCTTTATCTCTTAAATCATTATAGTATCCAAGAGGATCTCTATTTATTTTTTGTAATCTAAGTTTTAAATCCTTAATGTAAGATTTTCCACCTTTACTATTTAGTCAAATTTTATATTTCTCTCTCTTAGTTATTTCTTTATTTACCCTACTTTTCCTGTTTCTTACTTGATCCGTTTTATCTTGTTGCAGATTTATTTCATCTTTTATATATTTTATCTCACCTTTTAAGCAAAATAAAGCATCTTTTTCATTATCTATTTCTTTGATAATAGGAACAAAGGCTTTACCATCGATACCTGGAGTTTTTGCTCCATTTGATTTTACTATCTTATCTACAGCCAATACCTTAAGAATTGGTGATTCAAAACATTTAGAGGCTATTTCTAAGATTTCTGATCAGTTATCTATATTATAAAGTTTATTTCTATTATTAACATTATCATATGTTTCAAAGTCTACTCTATTTCTGGGTGCAAAAGGACAAAGGACTCAAGTGAATTTGACCCGGGCTCCAGTCGGGCCTATCAAGAGAGCTCCTCGGGCCTATCAAGAGAGCTCCTCGGGCCTATCAAGAGAGCTCCTCGGGCCTCCTACGAATGTGCTGCACCGTCCTTCCTGCATACAGCGGCGCACCTGAATAGGAAGTAGCTGGGTATATGTCCATCCTGGTACACCTACGGGGCTGGCTAAAAAGGGGAAGGACTAGTACTAGAGAGCCGAAAGAGTCTAAATTGGACTAAAGTGGGGAAGGGTCGGTGGTCATGGGGTAGCCAGGAAGGAGACTCATCCTATGCGATTGGTACGGGCACTATAAACGTTCCCGCTACAGAGAAATAAAGAAAGACGTCAGGAGATCAGTTCGTACCGTTTGAAAACTAGAGAGCTACACCGACGCTCCACCACTAAAGAAGTTGTTAGACAACGGACCTTCGCAGATGGGAGTGCACTAGTGTATTCATGGGTGGCACACTACCCACGGTGGATCTGACGCAGTCTACAAATGACAAGAGTCAAACTGGGTACAGTACTAGGATTTGTGCTAGGATTTGTACTAGCTTTGTACTAGCTTTGTACTAGCTTTGTACTAGCTTTGTACTAGCTTTGTACTAGCTTTGTACTAGAATTTGACTAGCTTTTGTAGAATCGTGGCCCTTTCACCGCATAAGTCTCTGCTTCAGACAGTTTGGCGCGGCGACTAATGTCCAGTGGTCAGCCCATAGCTCACACAAGACCATGAGAAAGCTGGGCACTGGGTCCATTCCCTCGACACGTGCAATGGCCTAAACGTCCCGACGCGTTCGGAGGCCAATGGCGTTCTCTCGGCCTTCAGAGCATGGCTGCTAGGGTCCAAATGTGTATTTTGTGTAGTCTAAAATGGGCACGTGCCTTTTGTGCAGTCCCACTATTTGTAAATCGATAACTCCTGTTCAACATCATACATGGGTGTGTTAGGAGGACCGTCGAGTAACCACGGACTCATGTCCAGTGGTGATCCGAGCTCGAATAACACAGCCATGGCATCATGAAGATATTTGTGGACTCCCTTTCCATCAGCAGATACATTTGTACTGGTGGGTCTGGTTCTAGGAGGCATCATAGATGACACTCCATTCTGGGTTTGTACTGGGTTTGTACTGGGTATGTACTGGGTTTGTACTGGTGTACTGGGTTTGTACTGGGTTTGTACTGGGTTTGTACTGGGTTTGTACTGGGTTTGTACTGGGTTTGTACTGGTTTTGTATGATTACTCTTATGAAGTTTGCACAGACCTTTTATATTTGGGGATCCACATTCACCCATAAATCGCCTGATGTATTCTGGTTGTCCTGGCAACCAAAACATGCGCAGTGGCTAAGCATAGCGCGCTCAGTCTTTGGTTGTCAACACTCAGAATTTCAAATTGTAAATTCCCAGAGTGCTACCCTTCTGCAGAGCATACTGGCTAGCCTAAACTGTCTGGTCGACTATTGCCTTCTTCTTCGGGCACAGTACTAGAGCATGGCACTGGCATACAATAGTGGATGCAAACCTCACGCGAGCAAAAGGCTCTGTACCTCACGATACGATCCATGTGTGTGGATGGTTTGCTGATCCTAGGTGTGGAGGACATCAAAGGGTTCCAACGCTAGCCAAGGAAAACGGGAAAGGCAGACCTACCTAAGAAGGTTCTCATACCACGCGGAAAGAAAATGTGCTGGGACTTGAGCTGATCCCCGAAGGATCCACTGACCATGATGAGGCCATGATACCAGTCAACATGGAAACGGCTGGGTTTTGGGTACTCTATGCAACACACCCAGAATTAGTCAGAGCCTGGAGTAGCAGCTCAACGAAGAGCGGCGGTTCGGCACCAAGCGTATGCGGTTCGGCTGTCCTGCCGTGTTGGGAGAAACCACAATGAGTGTAAAGACCAGCAATGCTTCTAGGGTTTTCCTTTGAATCCACCAAGTTCTGCCTTTCGCTGATTGGATCCTTGGCGCGTTTCGCTGGTTGGATCCTTGGCGCGTTTCGTTGGTTGGGTGTCCCTCAGGGTTGGACCATCCCATGGTCGGCTTTCATAAGCTTCCTGACCGTGCGGGCGAGAGAGACGAAAACGACATTGCATCGCATGTGCGGAAAACCCTTGAATTCGGTCATTCCTCCAGTCTACCCATAATGTGCTCTTGCGGTTTGTTCATGACACGCCGCGGTGCAATGGAATCGGCGACTCGGAGGTATTGGGGCCCCTGGTCAATGGCTTTGCGTTCCCGTTGAAGGACGAGCGCCAGATCTTCTTGACACCAGTATTGCTTCCCTGCACTGGGTCTGGCTCTGGTGCCATCGATGAGTTCTGCAGAAAAGAACACTGAGTTCTTGGTGTATGGATTGTCATCAACATTGACCCTCGCGATGATTAAGATGAGCGGCCTCGACAGCTGGTCGAAACTGCTTGAGGGGCCCTGCATTCCCTGGAACAAGGAGAGCACCGCCATTGAGTCTGGAAGCCTTTGACCTCTGCATCGAACAGGGCCCAGATCATGGTAAATGTCAAGAGGATAGTTGGAGGCATTTGGTGTGAGACTCGTCAGACGACTTTATTCGGGCACACGAATGGACCGTCAACGCCCTAGCACGAGCTCTAGGCTCGAGTAGCCCATGTTGCGAGTGTAGGCGTGTCGTCAAAACCAGGAGGATCGCCCTTAGACAGGCCACCACCCTGAGCTTTCCATTTGAGTTCAGGAAAACCTAAACCGAGTATCCTGATTCAACCGGAATTATGCACAAGACTGATGCAAGTCGGTGAATTCTTTCCGAAATTGGCTGGAAGTTGGGAAGGTCGTGGCTGGTCCTGTACTGGTGGCTTTAGGCTTTGGCTTGAGGCACGTTAGTTATTGCCCATTCGACTGCTGCACGGTCTTTTTGACCACATACCATGCACTGAGCCGCATTTCCTTACGGAAAGGCACAACTGTTGGCCCCCCGCTCCTTGGAATGTATGCATGCCCTTTTGGGCTTCATCTTCGCCACTGACCCTGCACTATGGCTTATTAGGCTCCCATGGAGAAGCAAATCTGTACCAGACTCGGCGGACCCACCCCAGTTTATCAGCACAAAGGCATAAGAGGCCAGTACATGCCACGAACCTGTCCGCTAGCATGCTCAAAAGTCCGTCAAGTTACTCGCTCCACCCCAAAGTCCGCCCCATCACTAAGAGTACCATGTCGAGTTTAGTCTTGCGCTGTGTGCCCGCGCACGAATCAGAGGTACGACACGCTGGGTCATAGGCTCCACCTGGGAGAAAAGATTAACTTCTATTGGCCACACCAGCATGCACATCATCACTCTGGGCGAATAGCCCCTTCTTGTGCATGTTCTTGCATGTTCTTGGTTGTTCTTGCATGTTCTTGGCTGTTCTTGCATGTTCTTGGTTGTTCTTGCATGTTCTTGGCTGTTCTTGCATGTTCTTGGTTGTTCTTGCATGTTCTTGGTTGTTCTTGCATGTTCTTGGTTGTTCTTGTATGTTCTTGCTTCTTCTTGCTTATTCTTGTGCTGATTCCGCCAGCCTGCGCTCCTTGCGGCTCACACATACATATCCCGCGATCGAGCGTGGTCGGCGTTGGCATCCGCTTCCTCGTTCAATTCCCGGATGATGTTGTTCTCCTCCTCAGTAAAGCCTCCGATGTCCGGGGGTATTTCAGCCATCAGAACCGACGGCGCGTGGTCCAAGTATCGCAACTGCTCCAAGACACGCACCTTCACGCAGTCCAAATAGCGCTTCAGGTTCTTATTGTCCAAGCGCCCATCAAGCGACGGGTGGAGCGAGTAATCGGGGCCGAACCATTCGCGCGACGGAACCGAGTCCGGGATCTTGGGGTCCAACGTCACGTCGTTCAACACCGACGTCTCGTAGCACCAGAGCCGCGACACGTTGCGCGGGGTATAGCCACCGCCGCCAAGCACTAGCATTGGAATGCCAAAGGTCTTGGTGAAGCGCACGCACTCGCCGAGCGCTCGGATGTTGAGGTTGAAGCACCCCAAGCGGTCCAAGCCGAGCGAGTCGGCGCCGTTCTGCTGCACAATACACGTGGGCTGGAACTTGCTAATGAGCGGCTCCATAACCAGCTTGTACAAGTGCACGTACAGCTCGTCGTCAATGCCGTCCTTGAGAGGCACGTTGACCGCGTAGTTCTTGCCGCGCCCAATGCCCACCTCGTCCATGCTGCCGGTGCCGGGGAAAAACTCGCCGTTGTACTTGTGGAACGACACGGTCATCACGCGGTCGGTCATGTTGAAGGCCTCCTGCACGCCGTCGCCGTGGTGCAAGTCGATGTCGATGTACATGACGCGCGCGTGCACCCGGAGCAAGTTGAGAATGGCCAAGACGATGTCGTTGGCGTAGCAGAACCCGCTGGGCTCGAACTTCTTGGCGTGGTGGAGCCCCCCCGACCAGTTGATGGCGATGTCGCTCATGCCCGAGATCAACTTGCGCGACGCATCTAGCGTGGCGCCGGCGTAGAGCGCAGAGTACGCGTACATGCCGTCGAAGATGGGGCAGTCGTCGCCGATGTTGTATCTTGCAAGCTTCTCTGCATCCATGCGGGCCGCGGCCTCGGGCGTGATGGACCGAAGAAAGTCAACGTAGTCGGCTGAATGGAACGCCGTCAACTCCTGCTTGGTGGCAGCCCGCGTCTCATAGAGATCCATTTTTTCGTGGAGCTTGTATGCGAGCACCAAGTGGTCCGTGAGCATGAGCCGGAATGGCTTCATGGGGTGGTGGGGGCCGTAGTGAAACGCCAGCACGTCCTTGTTGTAGTGGTACAGCACATTATTGAGCTGCTGCTGATTGGTGTTGAAGTATGTTGGCGTATGTTTGGCCGTTATGGCATCGACGGAAAAGGTAGCCATGGAAGAATGATGAATGCAGGCTGAATACGCTGATTTTTGATGAAAATGGGATGCTGAAGGAATTCTCGGCGTTAACGTGGCGATGCTTTGGTTGGTGTTGATTTGATTGATGCTGATTTGATTGATGCTGATTTGACTGGTGCTGATTAGATTGATGCTAATTTGACTGGTGCTGATTTAATTGATGCTGTCTTGATGCTGTCTTGATGCTGTCTTGATGCTGTCTTGATGCTGTCTTGATGCTGTCTTGATGCTGTCTTGATGCTGTCTTGATGCTGTCTTGATGCTGTCTTGATGCTGTCTTGATGCTGTCTTGATGCTGTCTTGATGCTGTCTTGATGCTGTCTTGATGCTGTCTTGATGCTGTCTTGATGCTGTCTTGATGCTGTCTTGATGCTGTCTTGATGCTGTCTTGATGCTGTCTTGATGCTGTCTTGATGCTGTCTTGATGCTGTCTTGATGCTGTCTTGATGCTGTCTTGATGCTGTCTTGATGCTGTCTTGATGCTGTCTTGATGCTGTCTTGATGCTGTCTTGATGCTGTCTTGATGCTGTCTTGATGCTGTCTTGATGCTGTCTTGATGCTGTCTTGATGCTGTCTTGATGCTGTCTTGATGCTGTCTTGATGCTGTCTTGATGCTGTCTTGATGCTGTCTTGATGCTGTCTTGATGCTGTCTTGATGCTGTCTTGATGCTGTCTTGATGCTGTCTTGATGCTGTCTTGATGCTGTCTTGATGCTGTCTTGATGCTGTCTTGATGCTGTCTTGATGCTGTCTTGATGCTGTCTTGATGCTGTCTTGATGCTGTCTTGATGCTGTCTTGATGCTGTCTTGATGCTGTCTTGATGCTGTCTTGATGCTGTCTTGATGCTGTCTTGATGCTGTCTTGATGCTGTCTTGATGCTGTCTTGATGCTGTCTTGATGCTGTCTTGATGCTGTCTTGATGCTGTCTTGATGCTGTCTTGATGCTGCCTTGATTGATGCTGATGGGAGTAATACAGATTCAATAGAGTATATGACTGACTGACACAAGCAGCGCAATTTCAGTCGGCTATGATTGGCGCAGGTATGATATGCAAAGAGGATCGCTGATGCAAACTGATGACAGTCTGAGCGGGAAGCGCTGAGTGGTGGTGATGGCCATGCCGCGAGAGGCACGGGGGTATCCCGACTGGCGGGTGCACGGGTGTGGCGGGGCGGGTGTCAGGCCCGCCGCGGCCTTGTCGCCACCATCAGACTCACAGCCACGGTCACTGCAACTCACAATGTCAGGTATGTTCCATTGGTGGCGCATTTCTTGGGTTCTTGTGGTGCTTTGCAGGAGTATCTGTGCACCTTGACCCTCAGCTGGCCCCGGCGGGTGTGCAGTATTTCTGGGATGCTGCCCTCAAGGGGGATAACCAACTGTTCAGTTCAGTTTAGGATGCGATTGTGAATGGCCCGATCGACTTAGTCTGGGGGGATTGGTCCATGGGATTTTAAATTTGCCTTGGCTTGCCTTTGGATTCTTTCTCTGAACATGATAATGATTATGACTTGCCAAATCTGTCTCTGGCACTGGTCTGTCATGTTACGACTTGTTCGATTTGTGATCTGCCTCATTGCAGGTCTGATTGTGTTATCGTGGATCCATTTGCTTTCTGTATCATTCTGTCTCGGTCTCAGTCACCTCGATCCAGCCCTATTCAGGACACCCACCATTTTACTTGCTCATACTAACATCAGGCTCTGCAGGATTTGACAGACACATCACAATCTTCTCGCCGGAAGGCAGGTTGTTCCAGGTGGAGTACGCATTCAAAGCCATCAATTCCGCCAACATCACGTCGATCGGGGTGACGGGCAAAGACTCGGCGGTGTTGATCTCGCAGAAAAAGATCCCCGACAAGTTGTTGGATGCCAGCACGGTGTCGTACCTCTTCCAGATCACGCCGTCCATCGGCATGTTGGCCACCGGGTCCATTGCCGATGCGCGGTCGCTCAGCTTGCGGGCACGGCAGGAGGCCGTGGAGTTCCGCTACAAGTACGGCTACGAGATGCCCGTGCAGAGCATCGCCAAGCGGATGGCCAACATCTCGCAGATATACACGCAGCGGGCCTACATGCGGCCGCTCGGCGTGGCGCTCACATTCTGCCAGGTGGACTTTGATGACGAGAACAGAGGTCCGCAGCTCTTCAAGTGTGATCCTGCAGGATACTACACGGGGGCCAAGGCCGTGGCCACGGGGCCCAAGCAGCAGGAGGCCACCACATACTTGGAGAAGAAGTTCAAGAAAATGGAGAGCGTGGACGGCGATTGGAAGGCCACGGTGGAGTTTGCCATCACGTCGTTGAGCTCGGTATTGGGCAGCGACTTCCGCAAGAACGACATCGAGATCGGCGTGGCCACGCACGGCAAGTTCCACATCTTGACTCCGGACGAGATCGACGAGCGGCTTGTGGCCATTGCCGAGACGGACTAGGGATGGAGCACGAGAGCATCATGAAGTACGACGAGCGAGTGCTAATTGAGTGAGTTACACTGAATTATACAACGAGAGTGCTAATTGAGAGTGAAACTGAACCATACGAGAGAGTGCTAATTGAGTGAGTGAAACTGAACCCGAGTGAGTGCCAATTGAGTGACACTGAACACGGGTGCCAATTGAGTGACACTGAACACGGGTGCCAATTGAGTGACACTGAACCCGAGTGAGTATTATGAGAAGTCACATTAGGAAAGAAGATTTATTACCGGAGACGAGAATCAACCTCACAATACAATCATTCGTTGCTTAAACGAGCGTTTTCCAAGCCAAGCCCGGCTCCAGCCAAGGGCCTACCACACGTACGGAATAAACATGTAAGGGCATTCGGCCAAGTAGCGGTTCCAGTCGGCGCCGTATTTTTTGGCACACTTTCTTTGGTCGCGGTACGCGCGATGCACCAACACAATCAAGAAGAAGACGGGGAAAAACCAGGGAAACGGCGAGGAAAAGCCACAGATGAGCCCCCAGGTCAAGGACTGCACGTAGTCCGCGGTGTAGTGGGCCTTGCGGGCGTACTTGTACCAGCCGTCCGTCAACAAAAGAGAGCCGTTTTCGCAGCGGATGTAGGAGGGATTGACAAGGTCGCCGTAGGGCAAGTAGGGAAAGGTCTTGCGGAGCTCGGTGTTGCCGGACATGACCCTGCGGAACGAGTTCTTCTGGCGGTTCCCCGTGTCGAAGAAGTAGTAGGCCACGGTCAAAACAACAAACAAGAGCGCGTTGTAGTACCACGGCCATTGGTACTCAGCAGGGTCGTGGTAGGCCAAGAACAAGGTGCACTGGCAGTAGGTGTAGGGCACACCCGCGATGTTCCAGAAGAGCAACATAAAGCCAAACTTCTCGTAGGCCATGTCCCACGTGGGCACAATCAACTCCTCGCCCTTGGAGCACGCGTTGGCGTACAACCAGTGGGCGTACACCAAGAAGCACACCTGCGGAGACACGTAGCCGTAAGTGTCGTACTGCTTGAGGGCAGTGGCCATCGACAAGAAGTGGAGGGTGAACCAGGGAAGGCGCACCTCGAAGAACATCTTCAAGTCCAAGTAAGGCCCGATGCGCGGGTTCAACGGAGCGCCCATGAAGCAGTCGTAGATGTGGTTGCCGGTCATGCGGTGGTAGTCCTTGGACACGCGGAGCGTGTAAACGTAGAGGCCCACGGAGAGCACGAGCCCGTAGGCGATGGCGGTGGTCATGAACTGGCCAAAGTGGTCGATGATGTAGTACATCTTGAAGCCGGCCACGTGCAAGGCCATGAGGATGGCATTGGTCAGGTAGAACGCCCACACCGCGTTGCAGAAGTACGGCAACTGCTTGCCGTTCAAATGCGTCAAGGGCTGGCCCTTGGTCCACACGCCGGGAAGCGTCAAGTAGAACAAGGCCTGTGCCACGAGGAACGCCGAGAACACCGCCACCACGGCCGCGGACGGCACGCCGTGGGCCCGGAAGAGCGCCCAGAGCACGCCGAGGAAGTCTGCCCACGACTGGCCGTGGGCGGGCCACGCGGGCTTGCCGTTGTAGAACTGGGCGCTGATCCACATGTACTGCATGAGCGCCGGGAAGCCAAGCATCATGGCCAAGGCGCCGGGCGGGCCGCCAAACTCCCACTCGATCTGGTCCTTGGGGATGTACTTGGGGTCGTCTGCGCGAGGCAGGGGCGTAGAGTCGGGTTTCATTGCCGGCGAAAGCTTCGGTGGCTGCACTTAAATACCGCGGCGCGGTATGCAGGCCCATACGAGCGCGCTCGCATGCAGACGAGCGTGAGCAGAGCGAGGCCGCCACCTGACCATGATGGGGAAAAGATGTGCCCTTTGCTTCGGTCTTTCTTCTTCGTCCCTTTGCTTCGGTTTTCTTCTTCTTCCCTTTGCTTCGGTTTTCCTCTTCGTCCCTTTGCTTCGGTTTTCCTCTTCGTCCCTTTGCTTCGGTCTTTTTCCTTCCTTTGTCTTCGTCCCGTTGCTTCGGTCTTTTTCCTTCCTTTGTCCTCGTCCCTTTGCTTCGGTCTTTTTCCTTCCTTTGTCTTCGTCCCTTTGCTTCGGTCTTTTTCCTTCCTTTGTCTTCGTCCCTTTGCTTCGGTCTTTTTCCTTCCTTTGTCTTCGTCCCTTTGCTTCGGTCTTTTTCCTTCCTTTGTCTTCGTCCCTTTGCTTCGGTCTTTTTCCTTCCTTTGTCTTCGTCCCTTTGCTTCGGTCTTTTTCCTTCCTTTGTCTTCGTCCCTTTGCTTCGGTCTTTTTCCTTCCTTTGTCTTCGTCCCTTTGCTTCGGTCTTTTTCCTTCCTTTGTCTTCGTCCCTTTGCTTCGGTCTTTTTCCTTCCTTTGTCTTCGTCCCTTTGCTTCGGTCTTTTTCCTTCCTTTGTCTTCGTCCCTTTGCTTCGGTCTTTTTCCTTCCTTTGTCTTCGTCCCTTTGCTTCGGTCTTTTTCCTTCCTTTGTCTTCGTCCCTTTGCTTCGGTCTTTTTCCTTCCTTTGTCTTCGTCCCTTTGCTTCGGTCTTTTTCCTTCCTTTGTCTTCGTCCCTTTGCTTCGGTCTTTTTCCTTCCTTTGTCTTCGTCCCTTTGCTTCGGTCTTTTTCCTTCCTTTGTCTTCGTCCCTTTGCTTCGGTCTTTTTCCTTCCTTTGTCTTCGTCCCTTTGCTTCGGTCTTTTTCCTTCCTTTGTCTTCGTCCCTTTGCTTCGGTCTTTTTCCTTCCTTTGTCTTCGTCCCTTTGCTTCGGTCTTTTTCCTTCCTTTGTCTTCGTCCCTTTGCTTCGGTCTTTTTCCTTCCTTTGTCTTCGTCCCTTTGCTTCGGTCTTTTTCCTTCCTTTGTCTTCGTCCCTTTGCTTCGGTCTTTTTCCTTCCTTTGTCTTCGTCCCTTTGCTTCGGTCTTTTTCCTTCCTTTGTCTTCTTCTTTTGCTTCTTTTGTCTCCCGTCTGGTCCCTATGCAAATGGTATCACCAGCCCCTCGTAAAGATCAAACACTTCCTCATCCTCAAGACCCTTCTCCCTCATCAACTGCCGCCGCTTGTGGCACTTGGCTAGCATGTCCAACGCAGACAACGAACTGCCGTTGCCCAACTTCACCAAGCCCTGGTAAAACAACTCCACGCGCTCAAAGTCCCGCTCCTCGCACACAATGCCCAGAAGAGCCCGGAACACCGACTGGATCATGATGCACCGCATGTCAAACGTCTTTTTGCTCAAGTAATAGCGCCTGCTCTCCACAATCACGTCGGCCGCGTCCTCCACCGGCTTCTCTTTGATGAAGAAGCTGCTGGCAAACACCTTGCGCACGATGCTTTGCACGTCCGCGTGCAGCCGCGGAAGCGCCATGAACTGCCTGCCCGTGAGGATCTTGATGTAGAGGTTGTCGCAGTGGAACTGGTTCGACAAGTCAAACCACGACCGGTACACGCCCTGCTCGTGGATGTAGCAGCTGGCCTTGAACACGAGCTTGTCACTGCCCCCGTACTCCGGGTGCCCGCGCGTGCCGGCCGGGATCTCGAACGTGTCTGCCCTGACGTGGGGCACCATCTGGTCTTGCAGGCACGCGTCCACCATGCCCAACAAGTGCGCGGTCCACCGAAACGCGGCCTTGGCCATGCCCCGGATCTTGCTCTCCTCCACCACCGAGGCGTACTTGATCTGCGCCTCGGCTATCTTGGCGCTGTAGCCCCAGTACAAGTTGAAATGCTGGTGGCCGAGCAACTGCGCCCGCTGCAACGCTCGGCTGTACGCCACATTCAGCGTCTCGTCCATCTGGCCCGTGTCCTGGAAGATCTGCCGTAGCTTGGACATCTCCTTGTCGGCCAACGCGCTGGGCCGCGACTGGTACACGTCCGTCGCAACTTCATTGCCCGCACGCTCGACGAAGGCGATTTTCTGGTACTCCGCCTCGGAAAGCATCAGGTACTCGTCCATGTGCGCGTCCGTCAGCACCGAGTCGCGCGGCCGCCCGCACCCCTCGAGCTTCAGAAGACTGCCGCCCACGCTCGAGTGGATGGCCGCCGTCGACTCAATGGCGAAAAACCAGCATTTCGCCAACGCCAACCCGCTGGACATGTTGGACGCGTCGTCCTTGCGCTTGATCTTGGAGTAGTTGAGGAGCAAGTCCCGCGCGCCCCGCAAGTGCGTGATCCACTGCGACGCCATGGCCTCGTCATTGATGCACGCGGTGAAGTTGGAGCTGAGCACCAACACCGTGAGAAGCAACTTCTCCACGTTGTTGGTGAAGCTCCATATGTTCTGGAACCCCAACGACTCCTGGAACGCCGCCTTCAACGTCGCAAAGCACTGCTCGAGGTACTTGTGCCGCAGCACCTCGTGCTCGCGCCCGCCGCTCTGGTTGAACTGGAACGTCGCGGTGATGGCCAAGATCGAGTTGAGGAGATACTTGCAGTTGATGGAGTAGTTGAGGAGGATCTTGATCACCTCGTTGCTTTCGATGGACGACGCAAACGGGAAGAGGTGGTACGACAAGTTGGTTTTGGTGAGCGTCTCGAGGTACCTGATGTGGCTGCCGTTCAACTTGGCCTTGGCGCAGATCTCCGCTATGAGCCCCGAGTTTTCCGGCAGCTCCGCGCAGCTGGTGGCGGAGTAGTCGGGACCCTCATACCGCTGCGCCGCCGCCGCCGCCGCCTTCTGCGTGCCCTTGGCTCCCACGTTGCCTGCCGCGGGTTCCTGCGCCGCTTTCGCGTGCGTGGCCGGCGCAACGCGTGCTGCTTTGTCCTCCATATTCACCTCTTCCCAGATGCTCTCTTCGAGCCGTGGCGAGCCGGCCCTGCTCATAAACCCGTTCATGCCCGTGACCAAAAGATTGGCCTCGGTGAAGAGGTTCTTCATGTCCGAGTCTTGGCCCATGCCAACCCCAGCCTCCACGTTAAGCGACGAGAAGGGAAGGTCGTAGTAGCCGGGGTTGTGGGGCGCTTCTCGCCGCGATGAGGCCGCCTGGTTGGGGTGGCTGATGCTTGGGGGCGACGCGTGCATGGGATTTCCGTGCTCTTCGTTCTTCGCAAGCACATTCCGAGTGGGGCTGAGCATGGCGGGCGAAATGGTTTTTTTGGAGGTCTCCAAGTGCACGGATGGCCCATGTGCACTCGAAGGCGTGGGGCTTGGTGGGCTCCTGACTGCTTTGGTATCCCTGATACTTGGTTCGTAGAAGCACACCACAAATCCAGGATCGCCTGGCGCCACAGAAAGCGGAGCAGCCTCCGAGCTGGTTGCAGTTCCTGTCGCATAGAAACACTTTTTATGCAAGCGGGTGCAATTGAAGCACTCCGGCATGGCTTCGTCGCATTTGATCTTGCGCCTCTTGCATTCAATGCACCCCCGTCGGGAGTACTTTCGCTTCTTGATACGGTTGTGGCTTTCCTGAGCCCGGGAAGACATTCTACTGAAGCGTAGATAGATGTGAATGTGTACTTCTGCGGGCGCCGATTGGGACTGCACATGGCCCCACGCACCGCCTGAGCTCACATCGAAACATGGTCAACTTTAAGCGGTCAATCCCCGTTTCTGTTCCAGTCACTTGGCCAGCCGCTTACGCGGTCACTTGGGCGTCACTCCGTCACCCATGTTTAGTTCTTCACCCTCGGCAGCCCACAAAGCTATATGCAGCACTAACTTCGACCCACCATTCTCTTGGTTCCCTGTTCCTTCCTTTGGCTGGTGGTTGTTTGCCGGCGGCGGGTCTGTCTCTCTCTCTCTCTCTCTCTCTCTCTCTGCTTCCCTCAATGGATGCTCTGGATCTTGGTCAAGATTCTCCGGCCATGGGGAGTATTCCTGATGCTTGCCAAGTACGGCAGCAAGGCCTCGGCCAACTTGCTCAAGTCGTCCTTGTTGGCCACGTCCAAACTGGTCTGTAACACGTAGTTCCCGAAAGGATCATTCAAAAGCAACGAAAACTGCTTGCTGTTCTTTAACAACTCGGCAATGACTGCATTCGTCAACTTGCTGATCCTCAACGACTTTTCAATCACATTGGACCCGAACTTGTGGAGCGACAAATGGATGATGTTGGCTAGGATATGGTCCAAGATGATCGCTATGGACGTCTCATTCCCCCTCGACAACACGTACTGCACCACGTAGTTTCCAAACGGATCCAGTGATAACACCGTAGCAATCTCTGCCACCTTCACCGAGAGCTGCCTTCTTTGGCTGGAATCGCCGTGGTCCAAACATCGCTGTAACACGCAACACCCGTGCCTGTGCATTGCAATCTCTGCGCAATGCTCCGAGGCAGCATCGAAGATGAACTGGTTCTCTTTCGGCTTCAACTTCTGCAAGCACCTCTGCACCACGTGGTTTCCGTTCAAGTCTCGCGACAACGAAACGACGTGGGGCGCCAAACCTTGGATCACCAAGTCCGACTCTTCCCGAAGCGTCACACACTCCACAAGCTTCTGCAATGCCCGAGTGCCATGGGGGTCCAACGCTATTTTGAACAAGTCCGCCGCGGCGTTCTTGACCAAAATGAGTCTTTGGTCGTCGCTCACGTTCTCAAATAACTTCTGGATGAGGTAGTTCCCAAAGGGATCCGCCATGAGCTCCACAATCTTTAGGTAGATCTCGTTGAAGATCATCGTGGCCACCACCCCGCTTTTCTCCGGCTGGCTACTCCTAACGGATTCCCTATCCAAGTCCAACTGACGTTGTAAAAACCTGCATCCGTGTTGGTCTTTGCACAAGGTGTAAATTTCGCCGGTGAAGTCTTCGAGCTTGGCATTGACGTACTTTGCCGCATCCTCGCCTTTCCTTTTATGGGAGCTATGCACTTTGCGATGCACATTCGCTCCGCTGTTCATGTGGTAGTTGTAACTGCGGTTCCTGTTTTGGTGGTAGTTCCGAGAGCTGCCCAAGTACCCCGCTTCGTTTTTCACCGAGTCCGACCGGCCTATCCTGTGGCGGGGGTCGCTTGCATTCAAGTCGTTCGGTGTGCCGTTTAGCTTGAACCCTTCAATAGGAAAGTCGGGTATATGCCGCAAATTCTGGTTCCACACGTTGGACCCGGATAGTTGCAGCGCCGGAGCAGAAAACATGTTAATGGGCGCCACGCGGATCGGCTCCTTTTTCTTGCTTCTCAATTTCTCCACAGGCATCTTTTCAAAGGGTTGAGCTTCCGATTCCTCAGGCATGTAATGGCCAAACCCGTATTGCGAGTCCAAGATGCCCCCAAACGAGTGCACCGAAGGAGTCGACGACCCCATCGGCCTATTTTCCTGGAACATAGCACCGCGTTCGGTGGTGTTGTCGTCAGGCAAATGGAAAGGAGCGATTTGCATTGCCATCTCTGAGGCCATGAGCGAATCCCCCGGGTATGATAGGGGAGGTGCCGAGAATGGTACAAAGTTGTGGCTCCATGTGGTCAACGGCGTGGTAGAGGGCTGCGCCAAAGTGCTTGGAGTACCGGAAAATCCACTAGCCGATGGAGGATTAGGCGTCATGGCGCTATATCCAAGAACACGGTGCTTGTCATCGGAATCCGAGGCAATGTGCCCAGTACTGGCGGGGGCCGAAGGCCCGGCCAGCGGCGAGGCCAAGTCGGCATCCAAATTCAAGGTGCCCAAGGTGCCCACGATATCCAAAGGTTCTTCGATGGACTCTTCCAAGGAAGCATTGGTGGACTCGGTGAAGGAATCCTCCTTAAAGAAAAAGCTCAGAGAGTCCCTGGCTCCGAACAATGTCAGACCGGTCAAAGAAGCCGATCGAGACGCATCGGCGGCTTTTGCAGAGGGTTCTGGAAGGGAGCCCGAGAGCGACCGAGATTGCGAGCTCATGGGTGTATAATGAGGAAATGCTAATGGAAAACTCGGTATTTCAACTTGGAGGTCTGAAGAATGCAGCTCGAGATACTTGAAGGTCAAGTGTCGCCGAGTTGAAGGTAGTATACAAAGGACTAATGTACAAAGGAGGCTGCTCGAGTGGGATAACACCTCGGGTGGGTGGTAGTGAAGGAAGTCGCTGAATATATGCTGGACTGGACTGGAATCTGGACGAGGCACGCGAGTTTCACGCCGGTATGGGGAGGTCACCTGGCAAGCGAATTGGACTGAGTTAGTGAAGCTTCCTTCTGCGCGATATTTCCGATGTGTGCAAGAATGAAGGGTAGAGGCGGCACGTCAGTATGTGGATCAATGCTAAACGGCCGGGTGCAGGTCTTGAGGAAAAAATTAGGTGCTGCACGAGACCAAGATGCGTGAGTGGAGCGAGCGAGACATCAGTCCACCTGCACGCATTATCGCCCGCCAGGAACGGCCGCTTGGGTTTTCAGCTCTTGGTTCAAGCCGCCCCTCTTGCCCTAGTGTCTAGTTTTGTCACTTCACTAGTGGGGCATTGCTTGGCCCTGTGGTGTTCAGGCCGGATTTTGCTTCACCTGCGATTTTTTCTGTTTTGGAATGTTGAAGAGCCAAACTGGCAACCGAATCAGCTTCGAATCCAGGAATAAGAAAACAAGCCGCTTAAACAGAACCGAGTGTTGGTGAAACACATGAACCGTACAAAACGTATCGATGTATCGAATGTATCAAACGTATCAAACGTGTGTCACGCATCAAACAGGATAACCTGCATTAAACCGGCCCCAGTCCATGACACATGATAAATTTTATACTTGAGGGATTTTCGAGGGATCCCCTACTTATATAGTTTTTTAAGTTCACAAAGACGATGGTTGCAAAAAGGGCGCCAGTATAAATATACGTTCGCGCGCTCCGACTTCTCCCACATCTTGTCACTATCCGCCCATCTTGAGAACTAGAAACAGGGAGCATAATCCAACACAACGATGAACTACGGTGCAAGCGTTGGTGGGTGTTCAGATGAAGGCTCATGTAAGCCAATATTTTGAATTCGAAGCTTGGGGTCCTGAAACTCGTACATCCGAAACTGCCCACAGGGGGACACTTGATCATAGCGACACCAATACATGAACGAAAGGGCGACCAGGGTCCGAAACTCACTAGAGTCTTACATGTCGGGTTCAAACCCATGTTGGGGTTCAGAAGAGCTCAAGCCAATCACGAGCTGTTCCCGTCCGTGCCAATTCATATATGCGGAATCTCAAATCCCTCAAGCTTAAAGTCGTGATATTATACAACTATGTTTCTTCAAGTGCCTCCAGCCCTCGCCTCGTTTTCCGGCTCTTGATCTCATTGCCACCCTGGTAACGGTCAAAGAAACTTGATTCGATACTACCTTCTCAATAACGCTGCAGATTATGGGCCAGAATCCATTTTGCACCCTCAAAACAACCGATCCCCATTATGCTATGTTTTTGGTATGGCTGGGACCACTTGACCGGGCTTGGTGTTGAATGACCCATGGCAACAATAACATCCACCAAGACATACAGTGCAGGCTTAGTGCTTGCGACAATTATTGTTATGAAGACCATCTCAAGCACCCTGCTAATGCATAATAGCAAGAGGAATAGTGGCATAATAGCAAGAGGAATACTGGCGTCTGAATAATCCTTTATTTTGGGCGTCTGAATAATCCCTCCGGTGTTCTGCCATGACTCTTACAACCCGGCTCATCGGCTATGGAGATATCTCCACTCGAATGCACATTGAAGTGAATCGGATACTTTGCTACATCTCACAAAACGTGATACTTTGCAACTTTAGACCATTATCTATTAAGGTACGAATAAAATGACGGGAGGGGGGAATCAGATAAAAAAATGATAGTGGAAAACCACATTAAAATGTTTGAGTAACATCAACCTAAGAGGACTTTTCGTGTTGGGTGGAAACTCTGGCCATGGAGACCAAGAAGTCCTCAACCGATCTGTCGTGAGCTGGCTTCTTGCCGGACTTACCGTTGCAGAGGTCGTCAAATGCCTGGGAGGTGGACATCAAGTAGTAAGCACCGCCCATGACACAGAAGACACCGAACGAGAAGACCCAAGTTCTGACGACAGACACAATGTCGGTCCAGTTTTGAGACCACCAGCCGAACAAGGTGAAACAGGTGGCAATGATGTCAACAATCAACACTGCACCAGACAATTGCCACGATGGGATAGAAGACCAGAAAGGACCGTTTGCTCTGGTGATGAAAATCAACCAATTCTCGGTCAAGGAGATTTGCAAGAACAAAACACCGTCAATGGCACCGAAGTTCTGGATGATACCACCCTTGCTCATGAACATGGTGGTCAAGGTGATCCAAGTTCCAACAGCCAAGATTATACCCAAGATGATGGACATACCCCACAATCTTGGAAGGTTCCACTTAACTGGGTGTGGGTCGTATGGAGCATTGTCGTAAGCAATAGCCAAGGTGGCAACATCGGCGAAGATAGCAATGAAAACAACCAAGTCAATGTTCAAGGATCTGTTCAAGATGGCAATCCACAATCCAAGGAAGATCTCCAAGTGCAACGACAAGGCGATACGGTACACAACGTAGGCGTACATTCTGTGGAAAATCTGTCTGGAAGTCTTCAAGGCATCAATGATGGCAGACAAACCTGGAGCAAGGAAAACAATATCAGCGGCGGAACGAGCAGCATCGGTGGCACCCTCGACAGCGATACCAGTGTCAGCCTTCTTCAAAGATGGGGCGTCGTTGACACCATCACCGGTCATGGCAACCAAGAAACCTCTGTTTTGCAAAATCTCCACAGCGTTGTACTTGTGTTGAGGGAACACCTCGGCGAAACCATCAGCGTTCTCAACAAAGTCAGCAATCTCAGAACCGGCCATGTCACCACCACCGGAAAGACCCAATTTTTCAGCATCGTAGATGTTGGTACCAAGTCCCAATTGTCTGCAAGTCTCTTTGGCGATACCGACGGCATCACCAGTCAACATCTTAACTCTAAGACCCAAGTGTCTGGCCTCAGAAACGGTTTGAGCAGTGTCATCTCTTGGAGGGTCCATACATGGCATGATACCCAAAATTTCCCAGTGTCCTTCACCTCTCTTTCTGGCAACACCCAAAGATCTGAAACCTCTAGAGGCGAACTCAGCAACAGTGTTTTGGTAGTTCTCGTGGACGTCTTCAGGAATAGGGTGGTCATCTTCAACAGTCTTCAAGACGAACAATGGAGCACCCTTGACACAAATAATTCTCTCGCCTTCTGGGGACTCGACAATAGCAGTAACTTTCTTGGAGACAGGGTCAAAAGGTTGGAACTCAAGCACCTTGTACTTGGTCAAAGCAGCCTTGGCTCTTGGGTAGTTGATCAAAGACTTCAAGAAGGCCTTGTCGATAGCATCCAAACCCTTCTTCTTTCTAGAGGCAGCCAAACAAGCAGTCAACATCAAGTCATCAGCCTCAACACCCTCGACGGTGTATGGCTCGTGCAAGGACAACTTGTTCTTGGTCAAGGTACCGGTCTTGTCAGAACACAAGATCTCGACACCGGCCAAGGACTCAATAGCAGACAACTTTTGGACGATAGCTTGCTTCTTAGCCAAGTAAGCAGCACCGACAGCCATGGTAGTGGTAACAACAGCAGGCAAACCGACTGGAACACCAATAATGGTGATGGCCAAGGTGTGTCTCAAGATGGCAACAATTCTGATGGATCTGTAGAAACAAGCGACCCAGACAACCAACAAGGTAACAATAACCAAAACCAACAAGATGGTACCAATACCGTTCAAGACTTCGGTAAAGTGACCTTGACCACCAGAAGCCTTGTTCACCAAAGCAGCAGCACGTCCAGTGAAGGTGTTGTCACCAGTAGCGGTAACAACCATGAAAGCTTCACCAGTCTTCACAGTGGAAGAGGAGTAACAAGAGTCACCATGTCTCTTGTCAACAGCCAAAGACTCACCGGTAATGGCAGATTGATCGATTTGCAACAAGCAGTCCTCGGAAACAATTCTACCATCAGCAGGGATGACGACACCATCCTCCAATTGCAAAATGTCACCGGGAACAATCTGGTTGGCCTCAACCTCGACCAAAGTTCCGTTTCTGATGACGTTGGCGGAGTTAGCCAAGGTCTTCTTCAATTCGTCGACAATAGAACCAGCCTGGTATTCTTGGATGAAACCAACACAGGCGTTCAACAAAAGCAAAGCACAAATCACACCGAAATCGACCCAGTCCTCCAAACCGGCAGCCAAAACGGCGGCGGCCTCCATGACGAATTGAATAGGGCCAACGAAAAACATGATAAACTTGAGGACCATGTTCTCAGACTCCTCAGCCATCTGGTTCAAACCATACTTCTTTCTTCTCTTGGTCACATCGTCGTCAGTCAAACCAACAGCGGGGTCGGTCTTCAACAATTCCTCGGGAACTTGCTTGAAAGAGACATTGTTGTCCTCCTCCTCGGACTCCTCGTCGTCCAAACCCTGGTGGGATTGCAAGTCCAAAATCAATTGGTCAATATCTTCATCCTCGTCATCGTCTTCCGTAGCCTTGTTAACCTTTTCTACAGTAGGTTCAGTTGCACTCATTGTGATGGGGAATAAAGCAAAAAGACAACTGAAGAGAAAAGAGGAAAAAGAAAAAATTGGAAAAAATAGCCCGGGGGGTACCCATTTATATGGGAATTTTGGTTGCCAGGTTTAGACGCCTGCCGGCTCACTAAATTAGGTTGGGCTTTTGCATTATTTTTTTTTTTTTTAGTTTTTTTATCCTTGCGGTTCCGACATATCGTTTGTTTTACTTTTGTCCCGCTAGCGCCGGCCCACTGAGGGAATTTTCTGTGATAAACAAATACTATACGTTTTAGGAAGGCATGTCGCACCCGCGCAGGCTGCATGCAGATGAATGTCTCCCTCGCAAAATGCGGCTGCCCAGAATCCTTGCTTGTTTGAATCTGTCGCCGCCCATTGTCCGCCATTCCTGGTCAACGCTGCCCCGGTTTGGGCTCCCAGCCTTGTATTGAAGTCCCTTCGAATTTACGAGGCTTTAGCCTTGCGGGATGCATTCCGAGGTAGACGCAGGTGTCGGTCCTGGTATGTATGTCTCTGTCGTAGCATGCGCTGGCTATTGGCTGGCTGGCGAACCCCGTGCCCGACTGGGATACATCTCCGGTGCGCATTATCGCCCGACGCAAACCAGAAATGTACGGGCCCGAGCTGCGACATTACGTCGCCACATACTTCCGGGTAATATGCTCGGTTATCGGCGCTGCTTGGGGGCCCAAGGTGCCGCGCATGTCCGGCTTTGCCGGCTACCTAAAGATTGCACACTTCCACATTTCGTGCCTGAATGTCGCCAACACCCTCCACTTGGACCGGGCATGGAAGCCGAGCACCGAGCAAGTCTCGCACCGGGCATAAGTCGGGCTCGGAGCCGCGGCTATGCACGACTGCCGTCCACGATGTTGGTCGGATTCCTACTGTGGCTGCTTGATGCTTTTATTAGCCATGTATTAGCCATGTATTAGCCATGTATTAGCCATGTATTAGCCATGTATTAGCCATGTATTAGCCATGTATTAGCCATGTATCAGCCATGTATCAGGCTTGCGTTGTCCCCTTTCTTGCGAAACACCGAAGACGCCTACCCGTCCCTGAATATATTCCCCTTCCGGATTATTCTGTCCTCAAAGTCTATGCGGTGGATGCTTCAATTGATATTCTACAGATGTATGCCGCTTGAGCAGCGCGCAGAAGCATTATGTCATAGATTTCATGCCGACCGGCATATAACGAGGTGTGGTCGCTCCAATTAGAGCGCTCCAAATGCAACTCTGCTGCATATCAGATTTACCTCCGTGGGTTCCAGGACTGCGTATGTGTTCGGCCATGGCACGAGCTGTTGGCCGGTAGGCTCCGAATTCCGAGCCCGCTTTGCATATAGCCCGGGGTTTTTCTGGCTTCGAAAATGTCGCTGCCGCAACATCAAAGGGCCGGGGAACGTTGTGCTAGGGCCAGCCCAAATTGTTCCGGAACAGCCGCACTGGGTGGAAAAAGAAATGTCGCATCCTCGCTGATAATGTGTCTTCTTGTTTCAGTATCGCACTTGCCAAGCCGTACCCGCACAATAGAGCCCCGCCGCGCGACATTGCGACATGGCCCCAAAGTTGGGAGAGCAAACTGTCTCGGCCCCGGCCAGCCAGGATGGAGCCCCCTCCCTGATAAGATGTAGTATCTAAATCTCCGGTGCGTTTTTGTGACATTTGCCAGGACTGGTCGAGCTGAACTGTGCGCGGGCCAAAATGTCGCAGTCCCACGCGCCTGTCCGAGCATGTGCCCGGATAGGCTGGGACCTTTCCCAACTGGGTGCATGTCCATGTTATCAGCTTCGACTGTGCAGGCACATTCCCTACAAGTATGCATGGGTGCGTGCGCATGAACATCTGTCCCACCATCAAGCCCAAACCAACCAGGCACCCTAAGCTATCACCGGAATGGCTGCCGTAATGTGTATTCCGGATTCCTGCTGTCGTTTCCCGGATCTCTCTTGCCTTTGTGTGCATATCCCCCCTTTCGTGGTTATAAAAGCGTCGCCTCCCCCTTCTGTAGTACGTAGCGAGGAATTGCAGCCCTGCAATTTCAGCACTACTGGCTTACAATTTGGTCCTCATTTCCAGTATCCGTGGCTATCTTTTCCCGCCTTCGTTTTCGGCCTCAGCCCGCAATTCGCAAATTCATCATGGCTGCCATGATTAGGCTGCAGATCCAACTAACAATGAATATCGTTTCAGCTGCGGATAAACCTATTCAACAAAGGAAAGATTCCCCTCGACTCAGGGTTCCAATTAGGACAGATCAATAACACTGTTGAGGAGTGCAGAAGCAGGCGGTTGCTAGGAGTCTCTGGCCTTGTTTTACAGCCATGCCTGCGGGCAGGCGTCGACCATCTTGTGTTATGTGAGTGTCTGCACGGTCTCGTATCCGAATGAGGGGTGTGCGGTTGACACACTTCCAAAAGCGAGCCGATTGTCAACACGAAAAAATTGCTTTTTCGGGGTGTTTTTTTTTGCTCGCTTCCTCGGGGTTTTTGCCCTCTCACGGAAGGCAGGCTAATTCTTGCGCGCAAAAGAAAATCTCTCAGAAATGTCGCGTGCGCTGGTGCCGGTTGTGCCGAAAAGTCGGCAGAGTGCCCTCGCGTTGCGCCGAGATTTTTCGGCTATCGAGTCTGCCGTGGCTAAAGACAGCCGTGCAAAGTTCGCAGGCACTTCGCTTCCTGCAGCAGCGGCCCAAATGGGCCACTGGTCCCATTGGGCCCTGCGCCAGCGAAAATTTGTGCCATAACGGCATGTCACGTGGGCCACGCCATGTTTGCAGCTTACGCCTCTCTTTGATTCTGCCAAACAGGGAGACAACAAGGGGACAACAAGGAGGAATGGCGGCATGCGTGACTTCCGTTCTCCAAATTGCTTGAATGATGGCCTGTTTCTTTTGCGGGCGCGTGATCGCCGTATGTTCTGCTGCTGTCAACGTGAGGTTGCTTCCCGAGCTGCATGATTGCGATTGCCGAGTCCAATGGTGCTATGCGAATACATGCCAAACGGGCAAGAACCGTCGTCATGGCAAATTGATAGCACCTCCAAGCATATGCAGGCGACCCTGGTTTGGGTGACTAGCCAATGATGCAATGCCTCCCCATGAGAAGCTTTAACCAGGTGTCTACGCGGTGCTAGTATCCACGTGACTACCAACGTGACTTCTCCGACGGTGTGATGCAAGTCTCCATCAATGTTGTTGTCAGGTCATGAAAAAGGATAATGTTTCTATGTGATAAAATCTATTGGTTAGATGGACCCGCATGGCTCGGGTGTGCACGATCGATGGCAAACTGCCGATCATTGCACCGTCTTCTTTTTTTGCACCCACCATTTCACAGGACGGAACATCTTCAGGCACACATAAATGAAGCTGCCGATGAGACGGAACGCAGCCAAAACACACACAATCCACAAAATCACCGTTAAGAATATCGTGGCGTTCTTGGAGTCGTTCCAGATATCGTTCTTGTTGCCTCCCGCAGCCAAAACAATGCCCACCAAAATCGCATTTGTGAACATCCATATCAACACCGTCACTGTCCGGATCAACGCATAATAGTGGTCGTCTTTCTCCTTCTTGCTTTTTTCCTTGACGACTCGCGGTGGCGGGACCTTCAATTCCTCGAGGATGTCCACGTACTTTTGCTCCAACTCTTCGCTTGAGCCCGGGACTACCGTCATCACCAACTGCCCGTCCACGCCGCTAACCTTGGCCGAACCCAAGTCTTTGGCCTGCGGTGTGTCTCTATTACCCCACGACACATCGTGGATGTTGCAGAAGGAATAGATGTTCAACACGTTCACATAGGACGGCGAGAGCAAAAGGTACTGGATGAACGACGTGAACATGAATGACGGCTCTCCGTGCAAAATGGCGCCCAACACATACAACAAGTACGTGCTGACCATGGAAACAACCAAGTCGCGGAACTTCTGGTTGGTGAAGAGCATGCCCGGCTCGAAATGGCCCTTGTTCTCGCGCATCACTAACTTCACCGTGTTGACGGCCAAATAAACGGCGCCGAAAAGCAAATACGCCATCAAAACGGCAAAGAAAACGCAGAGGGCAAAATAGAACTTGCGAGTTCCACGCGGCGTGTTACCAAAAGCCAACACAAAGGCACATATCACACACGCCACGTAGATCACGAGAAAGGCCAACGAGATGTACTTGCCAAGGGTGAAGCCAACAACGGTGGAGCCCAAGTTATTGGTCAAGATGCGGAACACCAAGAAGAAAGACGACAACGAAAACCACGCCACGCACACGGTGACCAAGTGGTAATAGAACTCCAACTGGAGCCACAACTTCCTCAAGAGCGAGTGTTTGGACTTCCATATCTGCGTCCAGTGGAAAATGGAGTACATGGCGGCAAACAACGAGCCGTTAAGCCAACGCCGGCGCTGCAACACAAAGTCGTCCACCATCTCGGGCACATCGGTCTCGGCGGTGGCCAGGCTCACGTACCGGAGCACATAGTTGCGATCCTTCTTGGCCACCAACTCAAAACACAAGATCCGGTCCTCGGCAAGGTACATGTTGGAGGTGAAGATGCCGGACTCCTGGAAGTTGCGCTCCTTCAAGTCTGCCTCGTCGTCCTCGTCGTCCTCGTCTATCTTTGCCGTCTGGTGCAAGAACTCTCCCTTGAAGTACTTTTCAAGCGGGCCGTGGCCATCCACATTCAACAACGCATCGTATCGATACGCAGAAAAGGCTCCAGGAAGCACGGAAATGAAGCCAAAGATGGATTCCATGGGCTTGTCCAAAACATTGGATATCTTATACTCGAAGTGCTGTGCCGCCACCAACGGATTCGACAACAATTTCTTGTTGGGGCCCAACGCCACCCGCATCTCGCCACAAGCCCCGGCCACATTGGGGTCCTTGAACGAACTCCACAAGTGGTAGAAGGCATCTTTGCCCGGCTTAGTTCCACAGTCAAGCAACATCACCACCTTGGGGTTCAAGAGCGGCGCAAATGCCTGCAAGCACCAGCGGTGCGAGTTGATCTTGCGGGCGTTCTTTTCCTTCAAGCAAAACACCAATTGCACGGGCGTGGTGCCCTCATTCAAATACACGCGGTCGTTCGACACCCGCTCGATGCCCACCGTCGAGGTGTACTCGTACACATGGGCCTTGACCGACTTATTGTTGACTTTGGATTTGGCGTAGCCATCCTGAAACACCCCCAACGCGGTCAAAAGTTTCTGCGTCCTTTCATTCAACTGCAATCTTCCGTCATTGACAATAACCACCGTGATCTTCTGCCACGACCCGTGCCCCCACGCCGAATGGGTCCGCTTGGTAAGGTCCTCCAAGTTGTCTAGCACTCCCTTTAGCGTGCGCCCGAGCAACACCTCGTCCTCGTTATACATGGTGATGCACACCATGATCTCTGTTTCACGAGGCGGGTTATAAAGATTCTGCCTCAAGTTATAGTTGAACTTGACGAAGTTGGAGGGCCCGCACGTGACGCCCGAGTACCGCATGAAGGACGTCTCGTCTCGCTCGGCGGTGTTCTGATGGGCATACATCAGGAGCAAGTGCTTGGGCACTGGTGCGTCAATGACGTAGTTGCCGTTCACCAAGCGGGCCCGCTTGATGGTTTTGGTATAATTCAACCGCGGCGTGAAGTCGTCATCATCGAACACATCGCCCTTGTCCTTGACGCGGCGGGTGGTTTTCCTTCGCATGGGTTCATCCTCGGCGTCCGAAAAGAGCGAGTCGTCCTCGCCAAAAGGATCCATATCGCCGGGCTCCTGCAACAAGTTGGTCAGGTAATTATTCGCCTGCATGGAAGCGGAGGGTCGGCGGTTGAAGGTCAGCATGTGGCTCAAGGGTCTGCCGGGGCTCACGTTGCCGGCAATGGGCGCATCGAAAAACCCACTGGACCGGCTATACGTTGACGCGGGGTACTCGAGATTGCCGGGATATGTTTCCTCTCCAGGGTACTGGCTGAAGGTAGACAAACGGGCGTCCAGGAACTGCACCGCCTGCAGCTTGGCGGGGTTGCCTCTGCTGTGAAGGCCCCCGTTCAAGTTCTCATAAAAGTCGTCATCCGAGTTATCGGAGAAAATGGTGGAGTTGCGGAACATTTCGCTCCCTGCGTTGGAGCCCACGCGGGTGTGGCGCCTCGTGCCCCGGTCCTGGTAGGAGAGCTTCACCGAGGGCGTGGGCGTGCGGTAGTCGGGGTTCTTGGCCGCCTCGGCGTTATGCAGCGGAAACTCGATATTGGCGGGGTAAGAGGGGTGGAGCGGCACCCGGGCCTGTTTTTCGGTGATGTTGTCGGAGCTGTGACTGGATGCGGACCCGGCTTCCTGAGATGAACCCTGGCGATTTGGCTGGAAGTCTGGAGTGGCCTGGGGGGAGAACTGCGAGGGCAACTGGTGATTTTGATGGTTGGTTTGATGGTTCTGATGGTTATTCTGATAGCCATCTTGATACTGCATTTCCTGTGGATTGGACAGACGTGCGTGTGGATTGGACAGACGTGCGTGTGGATTGGACAGACGTGCGTGTGGATTGGACAGACGTGCCTGTGGATCGGACAGACCCACCTGTGGATTGGACTGAAAGCCCCGAGAGTCAAGGTTCTGAAGCCCTATGTGCTGAGGAGACTTTTCGTCGTCAAAGAGGTCATCTTCGAAGTCCATACTGAGTCAATACTTCTGGGAGGAAAAGTCGAGGAAAAATCCAGACGAGAATGTTTGACGTTGGAATGCCGTTGGCGTCCTGAGTTTTGATTGACCGGGGGTTCCGCACGTGACTATGGGTCTTGAGGGAATGAGTGCTGCTTTGGGACCTTTCCGTGGGTTGAGATTACGGGATATGACTGTTGATCCGATATCCGAAGCCGACGTTACGCTTTGGTGATTGCGATTTGGTGATTTGCGATTTGTTGATTTGCGATTCGGGGACTTGGGTTTGGGACTGGAGTTTGGGATTCGAATCTCCGGAAGACTGTCCTGGTGCGCCGCAGTGAATATCTGTCCAAGGTGGCTCGGGCGATGCTGGCGACTCGATGTGATGGCGAGTGAGACTGGTGGAGCTCGTGATCACGTTCTCGAGCGGAAGTGTTTTGATGTGCGATGGTTTTCGCGCCTGTGTCGGCTATTTTTAGCCTCGGGGCAAACGGCCGGCACTCTTGTGCACACGCACGACCACACTCCACGGCTCGGCAGCTAGATGGCGGGAATCTACATCGATCGCGGGTTTACAATGATTGCGAGTCTACGCCGATTGTGGGATTCTACATGGGGCCAGGCCGGGCCGTTCTCATGCGGCAAGGGCCCTGATACAAGCCTCGGGGCAGTGGATGTCACTGCGTGCAGGACGCGTTTTTCGTTGCCCGCACCGGGAAGCGGTTATATGCACACCGACCAAGAACAGGAGGCAAGGCTCGAGATCAGAATCAAATTCCGATATGCAATGATAGTCGGGAATGGATCTTGCGCAGCTCACGGGGTCGAGCCATTGATTCGATTGGGTTCAGGGCTCGCGACGAGGCTTGCTTTTCGGACATGCACTTGCCTGATTGCCGAGGGCCAGATTCAGAAGGACTTGAAGGTTGCGGACAGCGAGCAGCAGCACTAAAGTGTGGGTCAAAGCACGCGTGAAGCCAGAGGCGTGTGAGATAAGAAGCGGTGGTGGTGAAGAAAGATTCGAAAATCGCCAATGAAATCGCAGGAAATCGCAGGAAATCACAATGTGAAGTTTGCTTCAAAAAGTTTACCATGCTAGCACATCCCATTGGTTACAAGCAGCCAGGCACTAAGGGTACTGCACACATGCAGGGCACCGGGCGGCAAAGAAAGGCAAGGGCAAACAGAAAGGCGGCAAATCCCAGTGCACCAAGGCACCCCCAGCCGAAACCCCCACGTGCCCCGACCTGCATGCACCACCACAATCACCAAGTATCTACCCCAGGCATCGATCGGGCCGGGCGGTGTATACATGCAGGAATGTGGATGCAACGAGCAGGCCGCCGAGCCGGGCCCCGACAAAGGCACCCGCATACATAAGAGGCGATCCGCGTGTGTTGAGGGGAATTGCGGAGCTTGTCTGAAGCCGGTTTCACCGAGTCATTGATCTCGCTAGGGCCAAAAAGAGGTTCGAAGCGGGGATATTTCGTGCACGTCTGGACGAGATGGGCCAAGGAGAATGTGAGAGGAGGATAAAGCGAGGGATTTTGAACCCAAGGTTTTGAACGAGAGATTGAAGGAGAGAAGGAGAGAAGGAGAGATGGAGAGAAGGAGAGAAGGAGAGAAGGAGAGATGGAGAGAAGGAGAGAAGGAGAGAAGGAGAGAAGGAGAGAAGGAGAGAAGGAGAGAAGGAGAGAAG
>NKZP01001153.1:0-93391 GCA_002370765.1 Metschnikowia similis
TCTACGCGTTCGTGAAATCAGTTATAGATCAAATAGGTTCTTCTGATGAACTCAATGAATTAAAGTACTTAGTTCTCGATACTGCTGCCATTCACAAGCGCCGTGACCTCCAATTATTGGTTGCTCTGAGTAACTTAGAGCTTGTCTTCTTGCCAACGTACTCTCCTTGCTTGAATGCAATCGAAGAATTTTGGGCCGTTTGTAAGTCCAAGGTCAAGAGTTCTAGGTTAGAAAAGAAAGAAGAGTTGACACCTGCGGTTCAGCAATCTACAGAGCAAGTAAGTCCCTAAAGCTATCAAGGGTTCTGCAGGCACGCTGGAGAGTATGTGAAAGCTTGCTTAGAGCGTCAATCGTTCTGAACTTTTATACGACAAAACAAAAAGCAAAAAAAAAAATAGAAAACGGAAAAATAAAAAAAAAAAAGAAGAAAACAAAAAAAAGGACGATTGAATCAGTTCCTCGTCTTATTTTACGGAAAAGAGTTTGAATAATCTCGATCAAACCATCTGGTTTGAAAAGCTATGCAAAGCCGTATTAAAAATTTTGAATTGGTGGTTTGAAACATTATACGAACGTGGTTTGAAACATTTTGTCGCACTGGTTTGAATCATTTTGTCGCACTGGTATTAACTATTTTGGCGTACTGGTATTAAATATTTTGGCACACTGGTTTGAATCATTCTGTCTTCTTGGTTTGAAACATTTTGTCGGGCTAGTTTGAATTATTTTGCCGCGCTGGTTTGAATCATTTTGACGTTCTGGTTTAAATAGTTTTGTCGCGCTGGTTTGAATGATTTCGAAAAACACTGTATAAACAACAAGCACGTTGTACTTGCCTTATCGAAAATGGGTTTAGAGGTACAAGTTGAAATAGACGGGCCAACTGAAGCCAACTATTTCACCAATGGGGATACAGTCAGCGGATTAGTCAAACTTCACATCACCAAATCATTATCCTTGACGTCAATTCAGGTGAAGCTCGAAGGTGTCTCGAAGACCTCGTTATCCGTTCCAGAACACCCGGATCGGAAGGATAAAAAGCAAAAGTTGCGGCAGGACCTCCATAAGTTTCTTTATGACTCTCAAATTGTGTTTCCGCCGGAGAATGTGAGGCTGGTGTCCAACTCAAACGACTTCACGTTGACCCCGGGGTCTTACACTTACAAATTTTCATTCAAGATACCTTCAAAAACATCCTGCAAGAAGCTAGACGGTATTTCCAATGCAGTGTTCTACAACCAAGAAACCTTTGACGTTGTTATAGACAATGGCGCTCTAAATAGCAGTGTTCGGGATCGGATGCAGAACGTCAACGGCCTGAATCACGGCCACCAGTCTCAAATGACGGGGCTGAATTATCACGAAATCTTCCAACTCCCTCCATCTTTCCAGCAGGGAAGAATGGCATCTATTGAGTACTTCATCAAAGTTACTTGCAACCGCCCTTCGCTTTTTAAGGTCAATCTCAGAAACTTAGCCCCCTTTGCCTTCCGTCCTCTTGATTTGGATAGCAGAGACTACCCTTTTTTTGAGTCACTTCAAGCTGCACAATTCCGGACGGCTTATTTCCGGAGAAATGTGAGTCTCACTAAGTCCTTTTCATTGGCCACTAGTCCCTTGCCCCTTCCACCTAAGAAAAAAGGCATTTTAAGTCTGATGCTCGGTAGTATATCTTCCAAAAATAGTCGATTCTCTGATAACCTGAATGCCCATAACGTGCAGTTTGCTTTCGAAATGAGGCTCCGTGATCCACCTCACTTATCGCCCGTTTCTGCTGCCGATGTTCGGCTTTTCTTTGTCTTGGATCAACCGCCCTCTCGTTACCTTCGCAACGACGGAAAGGGTGAAGTCTCCAATGGAATGGGCGTTATATATCTTCATAGCCTTGTCTTTGAGTTGCAGGCGACTACTTTCATGTCAGTACCAGATGCTGCACACCGTGTGCAGCATCAAGCAAAATGCGAGGAGACGATCCCTCTATTCAATCGCACGTTTCAGAATCTCCAAATCGACTTGCTGAATGCCCAGTCATCGTCACCCATAGCGGGCAATGACTCTCAGTTCAGTGAGCGAGCATCGTACGAAGTTGAGCTTCCACAAAGGCTTTTTATGGATTGGATGATCCCCTTTTCGACCCCTCCGAGCTTTCAGATCTGCAACATTCAAAGGTTTTACAGCTTGCGCGTTGTAGCCGGTTTATCAGGGCAGCCAATTGTCGATGCTAGCCAGAATGGCGCTTCCAATGTGAACATGGTGGACGTTTTGTGCCCTGACATTCGGGTCCTAAGTGGAGCTCAATCTCAGAGTACTGTGCCCGCAGGCTCGAATAATCCACCAGATTTTGGCTCTGGACTGAGACAAGAGACTCAATATCCACCAGAGAAACAGTCGTATAATGATTCCTCTGCACAGGAAACGAACGAAGGGCCTAGCTCTGCTTTGCCTACATATGACGATGCTACTAAGCATAACTAAGCGGTAATCGAAGTATACGATCCCTAAATGTCGAGGGATTAAGGGATTGGTGGAATTTCCCAAAGCTATCTTGGCGACGACTATTGTTTACTGGCAAGTTTGCCCTCGCTTACGGCCTGCATGACCGGTGTGTAATGTACAGGTTGTTGCCGCTCACACGGTGAAAAAAATCTAGAAAAATCCGGCCACTCGCAAGCAGACGTTGATACAGTACTAGTTGATAATTAAAACATAAGGCACTCACATTTCTCGGTACTACACAAGCACTGTTGTAAGTATCTCGTGAAAATTTTTCATCAGTTCGATTGTACTTCCAAGAACGCCATTTATCACAATGTCTGATGCCAGCTTCTTTGCCAGAAACAAGACCGTCATTGCTGTGTCGGTTTTGGCTGGTGCATCTGCAGTTGGTGCTTATTACTACTACTCTCAAATAGAGAGTGAAACATCTGCATCAGATCCTTCGAAAAAGAAGAAGCCCAAGAAGAAGAAGGGAGGCAAAGACACCGAGGGTTCACAAAATGCCACCGAGAAGACAAGTGAAACCTCTGAAAAAGTCAAGGTCCCATATCCAGTGGATTCCAAGGGTTTCCCCAATTTTACAAAAGAAACCATCTCGAAGCTTACCGACGATGAGAAGGAGGAATGGGCTTTAGCATTGAAAAATGCTGGTAACGATAGATATAAGGCGGAGAACTTTGAGGATGCTATTATCTTCTATTCCGCTTCTTTGGATATCACCAAGGACCCCGTGTTTTACTCTAACAGATCTGCATGCTACTCTGCTTTAGGAAAGCATGACAAAGTGATCGAGGACACTACTGCTGCCATCAACATCAAACGTGACTACGTTAAGTGCTACTTGCGTCGTGCTTCTTCATACGAAAGCTTAGAAAAGTACGCTGAGGCAATGTTCGACCTCACCGCGCTGACCATTTTGGGTGGCTTCAACTCTAAGCCCATTGAACAATCCTTGGAGTCTGTCTTGCAAAAGCACTCATTGAAGATTGTTGAAGAAAATTACAAGAACAGAGTGCCCGAGTTACCATCTGCGTCTACCATTGGCGCGTTCTTTGGAACCTTCGAACCAGAGACCGCCATTTCTGATGATTCCGAGGAAGCCAGTGGTAACAAGTTCTTGCAGGAAGCTATCATCAACATCAATGCCAATACAAATGAAGGTTACGAAAAAGCCGATACTCTCTTGAACCAGGCAATCGAGGCCTATAACGTGGACTCTTTGACCAAGGACTCCGAGGACGCCGGTAATGCCACCATCGCTTTGGAGTATGCCGCAGCATTCAAGTTCTTGAAGAATCTCGTCAACGAGGCTTCTGAGCTTGTGGACAAGGCAATTGCGCTCAAGCCCAGACCTCGTACTTACGTCATGAGAGCATTGTTCAATGCCGATAAATCCTCTTTTGCTGGCGCCCTCGAAGACTTTAAAGTCGCTCAGGAGCTAGAGCCAAAAAACGGAGATGTTTATTACCATCTTGGACAATTATTCTACCTCGCAGGCGAATATGACAATGCAGAAGAAAACTTTGCCAAAGCAAAGGAATTCAACCCAGACAACCTATACGCTTACATTCAGTTGGCATGTATCTTTTACAAGAAGGGAGATTTTGAAAAGTCGCAAAAGTCGTTTATTGAGGCTAAGCTCAAGTTCCCCACCTCCCCCGAAATTTTGAATTACTATGGTGAGATTTTGGCAGATCATGGTGACATTGAGGAGGCCATCAAGCAGTATGACATTGCATCAAGATTGCAAGAAGCATTGGACAATTTTAGTGTGGGAGCAATTCCATTGATCAACAAAGCTTCTTTATTGTCACGGCAAGGACCCGAGAAATTACAATTAGCCGGAGAATTGCTCACAAAGGCTTGCGAGTTGGATCCAAAGTCAGAGATTGCAAGACTCTCACTTGCTCAATACAATTTGCAGATCGATGAGCCTCAAAGAGCTGCGGAGTTGTTTGAAGAGGGCTGCAACTTGGCCCGGTCTATCGACGAGAAGATTCAGGCTACTTGCTACGCCGAGGCCACCAAAATGCAAATTAAGATCAAAGCAGATAAATTGTTGGGTGAAACCCTCCGCAACTTACTGGCTCGAGTCTGAAGAACATGAAGTGAATCATCAAGAATATGAAATGAATCATCAAAATCATGAAGTGATTCATCTATTACTTGAGCTTACCCGAATGTTCCCCGTGTTATCCATGAAGGGAGTACTCTATAGAAAGTCAGTTTTCTGAGCTTTTCAGAAATGTGAATGTACATATATATATTATCTCAGCAATGCTATCAACAGCGCGGTGTCCAGTTTGTGTAGAGGTGACCCACTTTTTGCACCCATACCAATGCACCTACAAAACTTCCTTCGGGCCATGGTATCGGTGCCCAAACATTCCACCTATGAATCCAGCTCTTGGTTGGATCTCACACATATAACGCCTCAGCTAATAGTCGCAGCCGGGCCAACAGATAATATTATCACTGGGCTATATCGCTCCCCGATACAAAAGGTTGTGTCTTACTTGGAAACCTGTCGGAGGCGAAATCCACTGGCCAACTGGCATATATGGAACTTTAGAGCCGAAGGTTCAGGGTATGCCATTGATTCCCGCAATTGGACCTACCGCCCGTTTCCGGATCACGAGCCTCCAAGCGTAGTGTTTCTAATTCAAATCGTCAATGAGATTGCCGGGTTTTTACTGGTTTCACCCGGAAATATCGCATTGATTCACTGCAAAGAGGGGAAAGGTCGATCCGGGACCGTATGTTGTGCATACTTGATGCACGAAGCGAAGTGTCACGGAGTGATGATGGCCACAGAGGAGGCAATCGCAGCATTCACCCGAAAGAGAATGAGGAAACACTTCGGCCGGGGGATTTCCATAATCAGCCAGATTCGGTATTTGGATTACTACACTCAATTCCTACAACTCAGCGAGAAAGCCTCAGACGACTTTTGGGCTTTTCACAGCGTGCATCAGGTGCCATTTAACGAAAGTCGTTCCTACATTGATAAGGTAGTCATATATGGAAGTCTGCCTTTTTTGACCATGAGTAGTTTAAAATTGTCTACTTATGTGGAAGAGTGTGACGGATTGACAATGGTGACGCTTCAAGAACAGAGCTTGGCTCATTTGATTCCTACAAGGCGCCTGGAAGTTGAAGTGAGCATTCTATTGGGTCGCAGCATCAAAGACGTTCGTATCTCATTTGGAAAACAAATCTGCTATGCATACTCGTGGTTCAATCTCTTCTTTGAGACTCGTAAATTCCTTAAGCTGCCCCGGGGTCGGGGTGCGGATAATGGGAAGCAAAAGGGCATGGTAACATTGAGCTGGGCTGATTTTGATGGGATTTACGGCTTGCCAACTAGTTCTTCGATGAAGATGTTTGACAAGATCGAGGTTGTGTGGGTATTACAGAGCTGATTTGTTAAAGTGTTACAATGCAAGTACGATTCATTAAATATGGATTCAGCCACCACGCTTCAACTTATCCAGACCCATCCATACTTCTCTTAATGCAGTTCTGGCTGTCTCGATATGCTTCGAGCTCTGTGCCTTCTTGGAGTTGCTGATTTTTGTGAGTGCATATGGTTTTGCCACCGCCACCTCCTTGAACAACAAGATGGTTTCATTGTTCTGTATTTGAACGTTTTCCTTCCCGAGAAGCTCGCTCAACCGTAAATACACTTTCTGTGCTAAGGGACTCAATTTCGTGTTTTTCTTGTGCTGACCGTTGTTGTTCAGCAGCTTCGCAGTTTCGCCGTGCGCAGTTGAGTTATTATTAGCTGCCAGGATCGCTGCATTTATTTCTGTTTCAAGCTGAAGAAGGTCAACCTTTGCCTTTTGTGGTTCCGAGATTTTGTAACTCTTTTTGTTGTGCGGCAACACTTGTATCGATTTAATGAATGATGTGTTGACCAATTTGATACAATCATCAGGGTTACCCTTGTGAGGTGTATGGGGGAAGAGCTGTATAGCCAACACCCTTTGCTTTGGAGAAAATGCATAAATCAGTCCCTGGAGAGACTCGTCCAATAGATTTGTGACTTTGACCCTCAAATTAATGGTTTGGTCCAAGTGGTTCATGGCAATGCAATGCTGAGTGTAGTTAATGTATGTGCTCAAGTGTGAGCATGAGACGTGCGCCAAGTCAATAGATGCGCGGAGGATAATCTCGATATTCAACTATAGCTCCTTGGTAACGCAACCCCCAAATGTAATGCCTATGCCACATCTGACCCATGAAACTTCCTGCAACTGTATATTAGTTGCGGGCCGTCGTCCTGGATTTCCCCAGTGGCATATCTGGGTTGGACCATCGATGTAGTGGATGCTTGAACAAATGCTCCAGAAGCAACCAGTGTTTCAACTGGGTATACATATGTAGGCATATGGTTTCTTTTGCATCTGATAATGTGATGATGATCGGTCATACGGAAAGAGAACCCCGTGGACTGGTTGTGGTTGCCATTGCGGGATTTCGGGTGGGCGCTCACGTGGAACTTTAACAATGTTCAAGTTCGCTAAAATGTCATTTTGCTTGCTGCTTAATACTGTGCACCATGGGACTCTTCATCCCCCACAACAAGCTTGAGAACTTGAAGCTTTATAAGTACTCAGCGGAAGATCACTCCTTCGTCTCCCACTATGTGTTGAAAAAATGGTGGAACTCGTTTGTCAAGATCTTTCCAATGAGCATGGCACCCAATGTGATAACGTTGCTCGGGTTATTTTTCGTGATTGCCAATCTTCTTTGTGTGTTTTACTACGACCCATTTCTAAAGTCCCCATCTCCTCGTTGGTGTTACTTCTTCTACGCCTTTGGGCTCTTTATGTACCAGACATTTGACGGTTGTGACGGTTGCCATGCCAGAAGAACAGGCCAGAGTGGCCCGTTGGGTGAGTTGTTTGACCACTCGATTGATGCAATTAACACCACTCTCGCTACTTTTGTCTTTTCGTCGGTGTTTCAATTGGGCTACGGCCCGTACCTTATTCTTGCGCAATTGGCTTCCGTGTGTAATTTCTACGTTTCCACCTGGGAAGAGTATCACACACACACGCTTTATTTGTCTGAGTTCAGTGGACCGGTCGAGGGGATTCTCCTTATCTGTGTGGTTTATTTGTTGACAGGTATCTTTGGGCCTGGTATCTGGACAGTTAAGTTTTTCGATATTGATTTGCATTCCCTTGGACTAGGTGTGTATGTTGTTAACAGCAAGAACATATCAATTGTTGGAGGCTTGTTCCAGTTGTACTTCAATATCTCTTCAGCAATGGCTAATGTATCGAAATACTACAAACTGGACAACAAGATTCTGCAAAAGGAAGTGCATCGTCAAATCAGCAAGGCTTACCGGGGATTGTTACCCTTCTTTGCTTACTATTCATCCTTTTTCGCTTTTGTGTATCAATATCCGGAGGTGATCACTGATTTCGGTTTTCCTGCTGTGATTACCATTGGCTTCTGCATTGCTTTCCTTGTCGGAAGGATCATTTTGGCACACTTGACCAAGCAAGACTTTCCCTACAGTCCAATTGTGCTTCTCGTCCCAATATCGCAGATTGTTGCAGCGAAGGTTTTGATTGCTTTCTACGGTTACGACAGGTATAGCACACTCACTGCCTTGTTGTGGACCGGTGTTGGTGTCTCGCTTGGAATTCATGGATTCTTTGTGGCCGATATCATCGCTGATATTACGGGATATTTGGATATCTACGCTTTGTCGATCAAGCACAAGAAGGTCTAAAATCACTTTACTCCAGCTTATAGCTTAGTTACCTATAAGAGCTCTCGGCTGTTTGTATTTTTCGGCAGACCTAACCATATGTATATATACAAGTCGTCAATACGTTGTATCGAGTTGTGTGCAACTATCAATACATAAAAGGGCATCACGACGGACTCATCATCGTGACTGAAGCTCATACCTTTATGCGGTTGCTTTTTCGGCGTAAGCTCCCTCAACACCTGGAGCCAAAACGTCCTGAGCAGACTGTTGCAAAGAAATATCCTTCTCCATCTCTTGCAATTGCGTCTCGGCCAATATAGACAAAGACAATGGTACTCCTAGCAACAAAGCTGAGGATGTCAACATCCACAACAAGTTTCCACCCTTGGAGAGGGCTGTGGACGTCAAGCTTTTAAGAGACTCGGTGGCAAAGAAGATTTGCTTTCTTTGCGAGGGAGGAACAATGTCCTTCAAGGCAACGATTCTGTCATATATAGTCTCGTTTTCAATGTCAAAGTCGTCCTCAAAATCGGAGTCGGAGTCGGAGTCGGAGTCACTGAACGAGGCAGCTGGGGCAGTTGTTGAGGTCTTCTCAAAATGGATATCGGTCTCGTCGTCAACTTGTGTCAATTTAACCATTCTAGCTGTATAGTTCTAGTTCCCGGTAACAGATGCTCAGTTGAGATCTCAATTAAGGTTCGAAAATTTTAATAGTGCGCTGCACGACCGCGAGCTTTGGCTTACAAAAGGTCGAAATGAACGTGAGCGGTTTGGGGAAATACTACGACATGTAAGTTTGATTTGTAGGTTTGGCACATGTGATTTCAAGAATATCAGGTGGCCAAAAGCTCTGGAGTTCCGCTATTGTCATGACCTTGTTTGGAGTGAGTAGCCCAAGTGAGCCATGCTATGAGGATACTTTCTCATGTGATAGAATTGCAAAAGAGACCGAAGAGAAACCTCCTGCTCATACGAGCTATTAAATTCGCTTTCGATATCTCTTCCGCTGAGCCAGTTATCTCTTAGTGAAAGCTTCAAATGCAAGTAGATGAGAGAAATGACGTCCATATTAACGCTTCTCCATTTCCGGCCTTGGCAGGGCGTGAGCTTCTTGAAAATCTTAAGAATTGGCATTCTCAATTCATCATTAATGTAGTTGAGAAGTACCAATTTGAGTAAGTCGGTCGACTTTGTCTCATTGAACACTAGGATTCTTTGGGAGATGTTTTTGATGAGAACCTTGTTGGTAACATTCAAGAGGTTTGTCAAGATAATACAAAAGTCGGTGTTGTACATCAGACCGCTTATGACATTTTGGTTGATCCCATCTGTAGTGTAGGAGATTCTCGTCAATGGGTCTTTCTTGACCAACTTCATCCCCTCGCATGAAGTGTCCGCACACTTGCGGCAAAATTTGAAAAATGTACTGCCGGCCAAATTGATCATTGGGTTCATGAGCCTGTTTTGAGACGACAACACGTCATACATCTGGATGTTCTTATTTTCCCCGGGCGTATTATGCAAACAGGAGTTGTTGAAGCTATCTGCTAGAAAGTCCACGAAAACATTGAAATAGTTGGCATCAAATAACAACGAGCTCAAATACCTTTGCTTCATAATGTGACTAAGCTTGAACCATTTCAACAATAAGACTAGAATGCAAGAGACAGCCTTAAGCGTGATTTCTTTGACCCTTAAGGTTTCGAGTTGACTAAATATTAATCCATTAATAGTGTCACTGGTGCTCTTGTCAGCGCCGTATTTCTTCGAAAACGAAAGCTGTGGATCCAATTCACATTCAATATTCCTCAAGCTGACTTCGATCTTACTGGATTTCACGACCCCCACCAACACATGTACGAATCCCCTCAAGTGTGGGAGTGAGTTGGCGTAAAAATCTTCCACTCGTTTTAATGAGTTGATTATATGCGTGTTTTCTGTATTCTCTTCAGCTAGACTTTCATTTTTCAAGGCGGTGTCTTCACTCGCATCGCCAACTTCCTTCGAGCTGCCCCTCTCTTGCTTCATGAAGAGTTCACGTTCTCTAAATAAACGTTTCATGGAGTAGCTCTCGTACACGGACTGTTCAAGAAGTTCCTCTGCTTCTTGGATGGCCTCGGGAACCAATTGATCTGAATCATAGGGATAAATAATTGGCATTCCTTGATTGACATGATACAGTTTTCTGACCTTCTCTCCGCCGCTCATGAATTCTGAAGGAGTGGAGGGTGGTGATGGGATCGGAGTGGCGATATGTACAGCTTGGGTAGGCAAATTGCTGTAAACAGAGTGAACCTTGTTCGTTCTCGGGTTGTTCATGGAATTAGAAAGTGACCCTGAAAAGTCGTTGATGGCCATAAAGGACTCCTGGTGCAGACTTAAATGATCAGTAACATCGGCTTGCCCTGTTTCTGTATTGTATGATTCTTGTTTCCGCTTAAAGTTAGCTTCAGTGTGCTTAGTCAAAGGATATTTATCGTGGATGTCCTCTTTATATGTGAAATAATCCAATTTAGAGCAGACTAATTCCTTGTTTGGAGCCTGTGTCCTTTCTTTGTTTTTAATTTGGTATTTTGAGATAAGGTGTCTATCTGCCTCCTTTATGCGATCAGCCCCTCCGAATTCGAATAGAAGTAATTTCCAAAGTAACAAGAGCGAGTAGCGAATGCGTACTTTTGAATTATGTTGAGCCCCCCAACTCTCACACAAACGGATAATTGTGGATGAGATTTGATGCTGATGTAATGCCTTTAAGGCTAATTTCAGTTCAGTATTTGACTGTAGAGCACTGTTTAGACAGAAATATAGAATGGTCATGACTTGAAGAAAATTCCGATCGAATGTTGCTGAAATTGTACCATTATACTCGTCATTGCAAGCGTCGATACAACACTCAAAACATCTTTTTAATAAAGATATCACTTCGACTATAGTCTCATGTGACAAAATGAGTCTGCAATTCTTCTTTATTTCATGTAGTTGCATCTCCTCGGAAAGGTCAGGCGAGTAATTTCCTAAACAGAAGTAGGTCAAGGATTGTAAGTACTCAGATGGCTGGTTCAAGTCAACGGATTTGATGCTTCCGTTTAAGTCAAAAGTTGGTTTCGTATGTAAGGTATAAAGCTGTAAATCTTTGAAGTCAGAGGTAGTAAACCACTGGCAAAGTTCATCATATAGCGAGGACATATCTGAGGCAATAAATTCAAGCTTAGGCTTTGAAAATAGAAAGTCATAGGAGGATAGATCAGCGTCGGCGCCATCGGAGGCAGAATCGGCCCATGTCTCATGACCCAATTGAGTTGCCCCCTCGTTGAGCTGATTTTGGAATGACTTATCTAGATCCACGTCACCAAAACTGTTGCCATTGACCGGATTATCGATGAGTTTATCCTCGAGCTGGTCAATCAGGATGTTTTCACCTTCCATGGGGCTCAGTATGGATGGGTCGCATTGTTAGAGAAGGTGGCTGGGTGCGTCGTGCGCTCAACGCGCAGGCCTTCCGTTCACAACCTTTAACAAGAAGCTTCAGGATGTAATAGCATATGCAATGCAACTGGAAAGTCCCGATGCTTGTTTCTTGAAATGATTACTGGAGATTAAGCCTCACACCACGTGATGATATCTTGGCCAAACACCATTGTACTGCCCCTTTCTCATGTCGCGTACATATGTATGGTGGTCCCTGCGCAATATGTCGCGGAGTTTATGTGGAACATGCAAATTCACTATTGCTATTAGCGGTACTCCACTTAAGAGTGAACAAGACCCTTAATTAAATTTGGGGGATTATTTGACGCCATTTGTATGAATCTCTTCATGGGACCACAGTTCCATTTTCAACACAGTCACCTGATTCGCAGCGTGCAAAAATTATTGGGCCAGGCACTCCTCTTCAGAACGTGCAGATTTCAGGAGTGTTGGCGCAAAGAAATGACGGCACCAGTGTCCCATTTTCAACGAGGCTGACCCTGCCGGGGTTTGAAGGCCGTGGGGCGAGCATGTGTGGGCTCGAGAGACTACGCCAGAAAGTGAGACATTAACAAGAGCGCGAAAAAAAAAAAACACATGAACCGTACATTTACTTATTTTGTCGTTTATTGCGACCACTTGGGTCCATTTGTTGCTATTGTTTCAGGCAGGGTGGTGAATTTTGATACCCCTTGTAAGTACAACGTATTTCTTTATCAAAGGAGTTACTTTCTTATCATCTATTCTCGTACAAGCGATGTTTTGAAAGAACTGGAAATGCTCGCCCCACACACCCCGCTTTCATTGCTATAACCCCCTAAGCAACACTCTCGGTTTAATGATACTTTCATGCAGTGCTGCACACTGCACACAGGTCAAGATTTGTCTCAGCCGCTATTTAACTAGAAGGTTCTCCCTGTCTTACAAAATACACAATAATATCGAAGTCTGATCAGACCCTGCACACATAATATGCCCCAATCCTCAGGAAAATCCTCGGAACCGCAATTCCAATCTTACCTCAACAATGATGGTATTGATGATTTAACGCCTGCCTCTAGAAAGCACAGGGTGTCGTCCTTGTCTTTATCTGACATGAGCCAGTGGCAGAACGGTTTGACGAAATTGTCTTCAACAAACCTTAACAAACTAGGCTCTAATGCCAACTTGAAAAAAATTGACTCTTTGGCTAAGTTGTCTAGAAACTCCTCGATTATCAAGAGGAAGAAGAAGACCATTATAGATCACCCTCGAGTGGCTTCTTACGCTTTCTGTTTCGATATTGATGGTGTCATCTTGAGAGGGCCAAATACTATCCCTGAGGCTGTACAGGCTATCAAGATGTTAGAAGGTGACAACAAGTACAATATCAAGGTTCCTTCCATTTTTGTCACCAACGGCGGCGGTAAGCCTGAATCTCAAAGAGCCGAGGATTTGTCTAAAAGATTGCAAACCAACATTCGAGTGGACCAAATCATTCAAGGCCACACTCCAATGAGAGATTTAGTGCCCTTGTATAAGAACGTATTGGTTGTCGGAGGTGTTGGAAACGTTTGCAGAAGCGTCGCTGAATCGTACGGTTTTAAGAATGTTTTCACACCATTGGACATCTTGAAGTGGAACCCCGCTGTCTCTCCTTACCACGATTTGACTGAGGAAGAACAAGAGTGTTGCAAGACCGATGTTGATTTTTCCAAAACACCCATCGACGCCATTTTGGTTTTTGCAGACTCTAGAAACTGGGCTGCGGACCAACAGATCATCTTGGAATTGCTTCTTTCCAAACATGGTGTTATGGGAACCGAGTCGAAAACCTACGACGAGGGCCCTGAAATTTACTTTGCTCACTCTGATTTCATTTGGGCAACTAATTACAAGTTGTCGAGATATGGAATGGGTGCCTTGCAAGTGTCCATCGCAGCTTTGTTCAGGGAGCATACCGGCCACGAATTGAAGGTGAACAGATTCGGGAAGCCCCAAGCAGGTACTTTCAGATACGCCAACAAAGTTTTAAGCCAATGGAGGAAGGGTATGTTAGACGAGCATTTGAAGAAATTAAGTGTCAATGACCCAAATGCAAGCCAAGCCGATATCTTGATTAATGATAATGGAGAGGAGTTCATCAATCAAGCGAAGTTAGACTCCGGCTATTATGATGATGGCGAAGGAGAAGACGATGGAATAATCAACAAGCTCGGAGAATTGGAAGTTCAAGACAAAATCACTTTACAGATGCCTCCAGCGTCTACGGTCTACTTTGTTGGTGATACCCCAGAATCTGATATTAGATTTGCCAACTCGCACGACGACTTATGGTTTTCCATCCTTGTTAAAACTGGTGTTTATCAAGAGGGCACTGTTCCAAAATACAAGCCTAAGCACCTTTGCGACAACGTTTTGGAGGCTGTGAAGTTTGCAATTGAAAGAGAACATGCCAAGGAATTGGCCGAGTGGAACGAATCTGCGACTGATGAAGATGCATCCACTAGCAGAGTGTCTTCGAAGATCAATTTCAACGACTTCGTTATGACTCCAAGTGAGAAGAAGAAAGAAGAAGAGGAGAAGCAAAAGGGTGTTGCCAAAACTGCCAGCGAACACGAATCAGTTGAAGTACCAGACTTGCTTACGGCGCAACTTAGTAAGTTTAAGGACAGTGCTTAAATAGTTTTAGTGAAATAGTATCAAAATCCTGGCCGTTCTTTTGTTATTAATTCGCGCCGGGGTGCATGAAGCGCGACAGGATATCCCCAAAGACATCTCTGCTATCTCCTGGCCATGAAGAGTGTTAGCCACAATACGTCTCTATCCCTGGCTGAAGATACGTATCAAAGTGCCATAGCTAATTCCGTGCTAAATTTGAGCAATCCCAAATCAATAAAAGATGAAATCGTGTATCTCAAGGAGTTTCTGTCCAAGTTAAAGTTCCAGTACTTGGAGCAAGAAACAAGAGATAAATTCCTCCGACTTTTATTGATAGGTGAAGAGGAGCATGTCACACAAGAGCAGGTTGATACACTTACCGAAAACAATTTGGCTCTTAAACTGCAGCTTAAGCAACTAAAGAGTGAGCTTCATCAACTTGTAGATGAGAGCACAAATACGGCGGAAGAGGTAATCTTTTTGAATAAAGAATTTACAGCTCAAGAAGCTGAGCTCAACGCTGATATCGAAGCAGTCAAAAAGTTGCAGAGTGATTTGGATGCAATTTTGGATGCCCCAGAGAACGAGAATTACAAGATATTATTTAACCTCAACAAAATGATAGACTCGGATGACCTCAGTCTAGACGAAGCAATCCAGATAGCGCAAAATGCTTACGATAAAGACGTCACAGCATTGGCACTCTTGGAGGATGATGAGGCGAAAGCGGGTGCAGCGTTTGAGGCTAGGAAAGAATTACTCTCGGAGCTGCTAGAACGTCTTCTGAACCTTAAAGTGCTGGTAGAGAAGTCACGTCAAACAGGCAACCATGATAAGGAGCCGGATCAGGTGCATGTGCAGTGGATACGTGGGCTCAACAAATTACTCCGAAAATTCATAAATACCGAGGTTGAGCTCTCTGTCCATAACGGCTACCACACACTTTCACTAAACGGTCAGAACATCGTGTTGGATTCCGCGCTAAATATCGTGGCTTATGAGAACTCTTGTCTAACGAAGCGATCAGTGGAATTTATTAATGCTGCTTCTGGTGATAAGAAGTTCTGGAAACTACTGTATCTACTAAGTGCCATAGTTTTGAGGTGACCATGCAGTACTTGGGCACATCATGGGGGATGCAGCCGCGGCTTTCGCGTTGGCTTGTAGCGCGCTTCATCACTACCACTCCGCGTGCCCTACTTCTGATCTAGATGCAATCCCTGGTGCATAACCATAGTGCAAGTCCTAGCCCGGAGCCGAGTCAGAGAGTCTCAAAGCAAGCAGAAATCCTCGGCAATATCTTAAATATAGTCGAAAAAGAATTCAGGAAGGGAAACCAGACAATTACCGAGGAGAAGTACACAGCCTTTTTGAAGTTGCAAGAGCGACAAACGGAGAGACACTTGGAGCACACACCAATTGCTGCTAACTCTCACCCATCGCTATATCACAAATTCATTCTTCCGCCCGAACGGCAAGTCGCCGCCAAAGTCGTGCTGCTGCGTAAGATAAAAAAACCGTGGACATTTCAGCGAGTTGAGTCTCAGTTCATATCTGTTTTGGAGACAATTGCAAACATATTAGATAATCTTCATCTTATCCTGAGGATGCCAATGTTTCCAAAATCTCTTTTGCGGGTCCTTAAGAACACGAACCAGATCTGGGTGCTCATCCTATTGTTTTTGATAAGGAAGACGATCTCCCAACTTTTGAACTTGAGGCGAAAAGAAGCCAAGATCCAGGCCGAATTAACCATTTTACGCTCCAGTGCAAATTTCAAGTTACTTGAAGATGACAAAGCATCGAGCGACGAAACCATCTTCCGCAAGTACGAGAAAATCATCAAGGACCTTTCTTTCGATAAGATGATGTTGAAGGTCGAATTGGTGGGAAATTTCTTGGACTTGGTCTTCAACGCCATTGAGTTGAAGAAGTGGCCCGTTCCCGAATGGTTTATGAGCCTGCTTAACATGGCGAGTATGGGAATGACCATTTACAGAATGAATAAGGATGACGAGTACACTGATGACGACATCACGGATGACTTGATCTGATAGGATTCAGCCTCAAAGATCAGCCCATTGAGCACACATATAGACAAATGTACCTCAACTCGCAGTGCCTGTAGTAGATGCCAGTTATTCCAGGTGCGTTTTATTCGAGCGTACAGGGCGCGAAAGCCACTGCTAAACGTGCCATACTACAAGTTCAAGTCATGTCCATATCAGCAACATTGCAAGCAAAATTCGAGAGACTTGCTGAGGTTGACAGCAGTATTCTTCGCCGAATCGATAATGTATCCCCTGAGCAAATTGCTGATGATCCAGCTTTCAAAACTGAGCCCTCCGTTGAGAACCGTGATTCTCAAGACCTCTCAATATACCAACTTCATGCCAAACACAAAGCAAATGCCGAACTTCAATGCCAATTAAACGAGCTTCACGCTCTCAAAAACATCCATTCTGAAATCGAAGCGGCGCTTGAAGATATCAGGAAAGCTCGTAGCCTCAGCGATGAACTGGCGCTTGACAAAACCATCGAATGGCTACAGCCAACACTCGACCGGCTAAAGCTTTTTGACTCCAAAATTCTTGAGGCATCCGAAAAGAATTTGGCTATAATTTTTTCCCTCAAAGAAGAGAGCAACCGCTTCAAGGCGGACTTTGGGTCTATTCTTGTTGACATCTTGAAATCCTTCGTATCGTTTCCCTCCGAGATGGTGTTCACTCTAATCGGGAAGACCAAGGCCGAGAGTTCAGCTGTCACTCTCAAAGACATTTACTCTATATGTCGAGATTTTGAGGTGTATGCCTCGGTATCTGACATAACTAATGAACTCGACAGCATCAGGTCCACTTGGGAATCAGACATTTTGGATCCATTGGTATCAGGAGCCAGCTTCCTCACTCTTGATATCAATGGGCCTCTCATTACGATACATAAAACAGAGGGAAGTCATTCACCGGTTTTCCCCTTTGTTGAGTATTTCAAGTCTTTAAACTCCTTCGTGTCTTTCATCAGTGCTAGCGAGATTCAATCTTTCAAAAACTTTTACTCCACAAAGATATCAAATAGCTTGGAGGATGTCATATCTGAAAATATCGAAGACTATATGCTGAATGAAGCCACGTTGAATGAGGAGTTAATGCATACTTTGAAGCATTTCACCAACTTTGGATGGAAGATACCCATCCGAAATGTCTTCTTGTCTAGCGACAATATCCGGGCCAATTTGAGTCAATTATACATGAATTGGATAGCCAACAAATATCTCGAGGTGCTTCGGTCACTTTTTAACAGTGCAAGCTTTGATGAAGAACTCAAGCACCTAATCCCGGTAGAACAAGACCTCCAATACTCCGTGGAAGACTCCAAAGAAGTCTTTTCTGAAAGTAAAGCTCCCACGAGCCTTGCTCCAGTTGAGCAGCGAAGCGATATATCAGAAGAGCTTGATTGGGACCAAGAGTGGGGATCTGATATGGACGAGAAACCAGAGTCGAGACGCAATTCCCTAGCTAGCGATAAATGGAGCGATAAGTGGAGTGATAAGTGGAGTGATAAGTGGGATGATGACTGGGACAATGGAGAAGTCACAAATGACAATTTCAAAGAATCTGAAGATCCAAAGCCAAATTTTCAGACTCCAAATGTCAAACAATCGAATACTGAGTCAGTTCCAATAACCCAAAACAATGGTCATAAAACCCAACATCAATCGGTCATCATATATCAAACTCCAATTGCACAGAAAATATCCAGAATTCTCGATGAGTTTAAATCAGTTACGAACGGTGCAGATGACCAAATTCTCTTGGATGCTGTTTTGTCCTTGGCACTTGTTTCGTATCCTCCTATGTCTGAGCTGTTCCTACTCTTGAATGATTTGAAAGCAATTTCCCCAAGAAATGACTACTTGACAAATCTCGTAACTCTAGAGTGGGGTCACTTTTGCCAAGATCTCTTCGAAGACTCGTTGAAGATGATGTCACTTGTCGACTTCTGCAATGGTGAAGAAGACGACGAGGACTCAGAACTCCACATTCAAGGCGTCCGTGGCATTTTCGACAAGCTTTTTGCTAAAGACTTGAAAGACACAAACTTTATTGAGTTTCGGACGTTAGTTTTACATTTGTGCGATTTGATAAACAACCTGACCATCGACGTCATTGTCAGGAGTGAAGAAATCACCGAGTTTCATTCGGATAAAATCACTAGACATTTGGAAAGTTTGCAGTTGATTGAAGAAGAAACGCTCAGGCGGATTGATGAAAAGCCGAGCATCTTGCCGAGTACTGATAAGATTATCCAAACCAAGCTTCTCATAAACAATCGCTTGAGGTCAATCATGGACTTTTTTTATCAAGGCGAGCTCTTCAGCTTCTCTACAGATGAGTTGACCACCTTAATCAAAGCCATCTTCGTCCCCAGCGAACTCAGGGAAAATTGCATACGTGAAATCGTTGATATAAGAAGCGCCTGAAACATGTGTATTCGCCTTGAGCAGGCTCTCTCTATGGACCAATAATGAGCTGAATATCTATGAAATAGTCTTGCCCTCATTAATCTTTTTCCCGGTCTTTGAGATGGCATTGTAAACAGTATCGTAATCAACATCGTCAGCAGTAGTGACGTTGACGACTTGCGAAGACAAATCCACTTTGGTATCCGTGACACCATTCAATCTGCCAAGTGCTTTCTGCACGGCATTGCTGCATCCTGAGCAAGTCATTGTCACATTAAACTCGTAATTGTGGGGCATTTGAAAAGAATACTGACGTTCCGGTGGGTGAAATGGAGGGCGATTGGTGCGCACCCGGTGGCATATTGGGGCAAATCGCGCAAGCTCCACACCTCCGTGGGGCCGTTTACCATGATAAGAGCATTATAAAATCAGAACTCAAGGATAGTAGCATTAAATCCGTGAAACGAACAAGTGGGTCAGCCGAAACGTTTAGTCTGCGTGTGATGATTTGCGGATAACGTACTCTGGTCCTATATTTTAGTCTACAGCATCGCCTGTCACTTTCAGATTCTGCATTGAATTGACAATTCCCAGGGCAACTGAACTCTGACACTAAAGCTCGGGACATATTTTTAGGATCAAAAACAGTGGTGCTGATTCGTTGATTCAGCAAAAATGAAAGTTCTACTCTTGAAAGTCGGAAAATTAAGGTATTCAACGCTTTGATTGGCAACCAAGATCTTTCTCGGCCTGCTGAATTCCTGTCTACTGAACATTGCCGTTATCGCATTGTTAATCTATCAGGGATGATGTTGCGAAACCTATTTTAATCACCACCAACACCTCAGCTATAAACGTTCAGACGCCCGCTTTCTACTCATATCAATATGTTCGGAATTTTCAGTTTGTTGAAGTAAGTAAATTGCCTTTGGTCTGTGTTCTCCCACTCCCACGAACGCGTCTTCCTCTGTACCCCACAAATTGCACAAGTGCTCCGCTAACATTTTAGCTTGATTGTTGCCACATTATACCCCGTGCTTGCTTCTTACAAAGCTTATGATAACTATTCCCGCCTTGCCACTCAAACAGGTTCCACTACTGTGAATTTGGGGGGTGTTTCTATTCCCTTGGGAACCATATTTAAGAAGGCGACGCTGTCCGAACAAAACATCGAAGAAGACACCCTAAATTATCGCTTGCTACATTTGCAAATGTGGTTGGTTTACTGGATTGTTCATGCATGCTTGAATCTCACCGAAAATTTGCTACTTCTCAGATATTTACCATTGTACTCAATCATAAAACTAGTCCTCTCACTTTGGCTTGTTGCACCCATTATAGTCAGTGAGACCAGAGCAAACTCATCCAAGGTCTTATCCTTCCAAGATTTGCAGCAAGAATGGGTTTCATTTTCCGATCAAGGCTGCGGTATGATCTATTTCGTTTACTTGAAGCCATTCTTTGATGACCACATCCAAGTTATAGACAACTTCAAGCTCGATTCGATTTTGTCCATGGTCAGTGGCGGTCTTGTCATGCCTCTAACAAAAACCTTCGCCTCATTAGTAACTAGTTCGGGGTCATTAAATACCGCAAATACCGCTGGGAACGAATTCGGTAATTATGGTTCCTACTTTGCCACCTTCTTCTCGCACCAGGAGCCTAGAAGTGAAGCTTCTTCTACCCCTGATGACTTGGCATTGTCAGAATACGACGTGGTCTCGGAAAATGATAGCGACATGAATGAAGGAGTCAAAAGACGTCATTCCAAGATTGAGCCACGCTCTGCAACTGAAGAGGGATCGGATTCTACCACAATTGGCCCGGATCTACTTCCCGCGGCAAAGGGTAAGCCAAGTTGGTTTTGGTAGCTTGCTTTACCATGCACGGATCTAGCTTGAAATTGCTTTCGATCTAATATCAAAATTTGAATTTATTCTAATATGCTCATTCCGAAAGCGTAGATGGTAAATCCCGCTGTAATGTACATCAGCTACTGTCAGGTTCAGACAATTTGAACGTTCTCCAACGGACGCCACACGAGTCCCGTATGATAACATTAATATTTACATGATATGCGACGCCAAACCTAGAGGTTTAAAGCCTGAGAAATAGCGTTTCTATCGGCCCGCAGCTGTTCTAGTTGATCGCGCCTGGCAGAAGCGGCTCCCAAAACTCTTTTTAATCTTTTGCTGACAAACGTATTAGGTAATTGTGGCTTTTTGTATAAACCCTCAAATGAGTCATTAGGCTTGTGAACATCAGAGCCTTGAGCAGTTGCCATTCTAATAGCCTCAATCTGATCTCTCTTCAACTGTTGTGACTTTTCCACAACATCCGCTGGAAGTTCAGGCCAAATAAATGGTTCCTCCATATCTATAGTCATTTTCTTGTATTGTGGCATGCGATAGCGAGCATGGTCATTGGCACCCCTGGTGAATCTTGCATGTAACAATTGGACCGTCACATTCAAAGCCCTTAGTCCATAGACGTGCCATAAGTAATCTCTCAAATCCATCTTGTTGAAATTTCTAGGCACAAGGAACTTTGCCTGGTATGGTGTATGTTTTGCATTAGGCCTCAATAAGCACACACGAGCTTTTGGCAAGTACACCTTGTTCTCACCCAATTTGAAATGTGGAAGACCCATTGCGACTTCGTGCCTGTATTTTTCCAAATTTCTTCTCGCGATAGCATCACTCCTAGACTTAAATTTGATCGGAACGGGTTTCCCAGCATCTAGATACTTCTGTTTGATGGCCTCCGCAGGGAGAACTTCATCTGTAACGGTCAGTGAGAGAAGCGGATCTCTCTCTTTCCTGAAGCCGAATCTGGTTTTTGTGAGAGAAACATCAGCCACGTTGACTTTGGGATACGCCTTCTGACGTGCTTTAAAATGAAGAGACCTGGAGGTAAACACCTGAAGACCTGATTTGATACCCTGGAGCATGTGAAGAGTCCTATAAATCTTTGATGCGAGTTAGAGGTAATGTTAGGGTTGAGATATGAGCCTGAAGTTTTCAATTAACAATAAACAGTCGGGACTAGTCCTTGAATCAACACCCCGGTTATGACACTTTGGTACTTGAACTCCAGCGTTGCGAGGCTAAACCAAGTACGGAGAAAAATTTTTGTCACGTTCGCGGGCGTGCCGCGCACACAAAACACTCGCAGTCAAGTGAAAATAGACATCATATTTACATTGAAACATTAGGCTGTCGGTTTCTTGATTCTATAGTCTGCATCCATCAACTAGTCAGGATGTCTCAGGATCAGCAATACGACGACCCTTATTCCTACTACGAAGGTGAGTCCAGCAGTATCACCCCCGAAGACTGTTGGACGGTTATATCGTCGTTCTTTCAAGAAAAAGGTTTAGTGTCTCAACAGTTGGACTCGTTTGACGAATTCATTGAATCCACTATCCAAGAATTAGTATGGGAGGACTCTCAATTGATTCTAGATCAACCTGCCCAACACACGTCAGAAGACCAGTATGAAAATAAGAGGTTTGAAATCACATTTGGCAAAATTTACATTTCAAAACCTACTCAAACGGAAGGCGATGGTACTACGCATCCCATGTTCCCGCAAGAAGCTCGTTTGCGTAACTTGACTTACTCTTCTCCATTGTATGTGGACATGACCAAGAAGAAGTTTCTTTCAGATGATAGAATCAAAAGAGGAACCGAACTTGATTGGGTCGAAGAGAGAGTGGATGGAGAAGAAGCTCAGTCGAAGGTGTTTCTAGGTAAGGTTCCTATCATGTTGAGATCCAAGTTTTGTATGTTGCGTGACTTAGGGGAACATGAGTTTTACGAATTGAAGGAATGTCCCTACGATATGGGTGGCTACTTTGTCATCAACGGTTCCGAGAAAGTTTTGATTGCTCAAGAGAGAAGTGCCGCTAATATAGTGCAAGTTTTTAAGAAATCTGGCGTGTCCCCAATCTCTCATGTTGCGGAAATACGTTCTGCCCTTGAAAAGGGTTCCCGGTTAATATCATCTATGCAGATCAAACTATACGGCAGAGACGATAAAGGTGCAACAGGAAGAACAATCAAGGCAACTTTGCCTTACATAAAAGAAGATATCCCTATCGTGATCGTCTTCAGGGCTTTGGGTGTTGTGCCGGATGGCGATATTTTAGAACATATTTGTTATGATGCAAATGATTGGCAAATGTTGGAGATGTTGAAACCCTGCGTGGAAGAAGGTTTTGTCATCCAAGAAAGAGAGGTTGCACTTGATTTCATTGGAAGGAGAGGTGTCTTGGGTATAAGGAGAGAAAAACGTATTCAATACGCCAAGGACATTTTGCAAAAAGAGTTATTGCCTAACATCACACAAGAAGCCGGATTTGAGTCGAGAAAGGCTTTTTTCATAGGATACATGGTCAACAGACTATTATTGTGTGCTTTGGAGAGAAAAGAGCCAGATGACAGAGATCATTTCGGAAAAAAGAGATTGGATCTCGCAGGACCTTTATTGGCCTCATTATTCCGCATTCTATTCAAGAAATTGACCAGGGACATTTACAACTATATGCAAAGATGTGTGGAGAATGACAAGGAATTCAATCTTACTTTGGCAGTTAAATCCCAAACTGTCACTGATGGCTTACGCTATTCATTAGCCACTGGCAACTGGGGTGAACAAAAGAAGGCAATGAGTGCACGTGCGGGTGTGTCACAAGTCTTGAATCGTTATACCTATTCTTCCACATTATCCCATTTGAGAAGAACCAATACACCTATCGGGCGTGATGGTAAGATAGCAAAGCCCAGACAATTGCACAACACCCATTGGGGTCTTGTATGTCCAGCTGAAACTCCAGAGGGTCAAGCGTGTGGGTTGGTTAAAAACTTGTCTTTGATGACTTGTATATCTGTGGGTACAGCCTCAGAGCCTATCTTGTATTTCCTAGAGGAATGGGGAATGGAGCCATTAGAAGACTACGTTCCATCGAACGCTCCAGACTGCACCAGAGTTTTCGTCAATGGTGTGTGGGTAGGAACTCACAGAGAGCCCGCGCAACTCGTGGACACTATGAGAAGATTGAGAAGAAAGGGAGATATTTCGCCGGAAGTTTCTATTATCAGAGATATAAGAGAGATGGAATTTAAGATATTTACTGATGCAGGACGTGTCTACCGCCCATTGTTCATCGTTGACGATGATCCAGATTCAGAGACAAAGGGTGACTTGATGTTGCGAAAGGAACACGTTCACAATTTGATTAATTCTGAATATGACGAATTCGCCGTGGACTCTGAAAATAATGGATACACATGGTCGTCATTAGTAAGTGATGGTGTTGTTGAATATGTTGATGCCGAAGAAGAAGAAACTATCATGATTGCAATGACGCCTGAAGACTTGGAGGCATCAAAGAGCACATTATCTGAGTCGCAACAAGCAGATTTGCAAATGGAGGAGCAGGAAGTGGATCCAGCCAAGAGAATCAAGCCAACATACACCTCGTCTACCCATACGTTTACGCATTGTGAGATTCACCCTTCGATGATTTTGGGTGTCGCCGCCTCTATCATTCCTTTCCCAGATCACAATCAGTCCCCACGTAATACATACCAATCGGCTATGGGTAAGCAAGCCATGGGTGTATTCTTAACCAACTATGCAGTCCGAATGGATACGATGGCAAACATCTTATACTACCCTCAAAAACCCTTGGCTACAACAAGAGCGATGGAGCATTTGAAGTTCCGTGAGTTGCCTGCTGGACAAAATGCAGTTGTCGCTATTGCCTGTTACTCGGGCTACAACCAGGAAGATTCGATGATTATGAATCAGTCGTCCATTGACAGGGGCTTGTTCAGATCATTGTTTTTCAGATCATACATGGACTTGGAAAAGAGGCAAGGAATGAAAGCGTTAGAGACGTTCGAAAAACCAACTAGAGCTGATACATTAAGACTTAAGCACGGTACCTACGAGAAGTTGGACGAGGACGGATTGATTGCTCCTGGAGTAAGAGTAAGCGGAGAGGATATCATTATTGGAAAGACAACTCCAATACCTCCCGATACCGAGGAGTTGGGTCAAAGAACTCATTATCACACTAAGCGAGATGCTTCCACTCCGTTGAGAAGCACCGAGTCCGGCATTGTCGATCAGGTCTTGCTCACGACCAACGGCGATGGTGCTAAGTTTGTCAAGGTTAGGATGAGAACCACGAAGGTACCACAAATTGGTGATAAATTTGCGTCGAGACACGGTCAAAAGGGAACGATCGGTGTCACATACAGACATGAAGATATGCCATTTAGCGCACAAGGTATTGTGCCGGACTTGATTATCAATCCCCACGCAATTCCATCTCGAATGACTGTCGCTCACTTGATTGAGTGCTTATTGTCAAAGGTTTCCTCCTTATCCGGCTTGGAAGGTGATGCCTCACCGTTTACTGACGTTACGGCCGAAGCGGTTTCCAAACTTTTGCGAGAACATGGATACCAGTCCAGAGGATTTGAGGTCATGTACAATGGTCACACTGGTAAGAAGTTGATGGCCCAAGTTTTCTTCGGACCAACATACTACCAAAGATTGAGACACATGGTGGATGACAAAATTCACGCTAGAGCCAGAGGTCCCGTCCAGGTTTTGACAAGACAACCCGTGGAAGGTAGATCTAGAGATGGTGGGTTACGTTTTGGAGAGATGGAGCGTGATTGCATGATTGCCCATGGTGCAGCAGGTTTCCTTAAAGAAAGACTCATGGAGGCGTCAGACGCATTCAGAGTGCACGTGTGTGGAATATGTGGATTGATGTCAGTGATAGCCAACTTGAAGAAGAACCAATTCGAGTGCAGATCGTGCAAAAACAAGACCAACATTTATCAAATCCACATCCCATATGCGGCTAAGTTGTTGTTCCAGGAGTTGATGGCCATGAACATCTCTCCTAGATTATATACGGAAAGATCTGGAATTAGCGTCCGTGTTTAAAGGCTGGTACGAAAGAGTCATGGGAATCAAAGTATAGCTATATCTGTAAATTAATCAATGAGCTCACGGAGTAATATTCATGGTAATGGTACGGCTACAGTAAGTCCAGTCATTTAATCAATTTCAAATATATACACGTCAATCATTGCAAGAATTTGGCCCGGAGCTCGGCCGTCCTGGCGGTCTTTCTCTCCAACTGCTGAATCTTGGCTTGCACTTCGGGAGTTTCGTCGGCAAAGGCAATCAAGTTCTCCTTATATGGATGATTGTCACCATCGTAAACCTTAAGCCTCGCTATTCTGTCAAGTCTGAGTTTGTTTTTTGGGATCATTCCTCTGACTGCTCGAATAAGAACCTCGCCGTAACCTTTATTGGCGATCATAGACTCCATGGGAATCAACTTCAAAGAGCCTGGGCGCGTGGTGTGAGACCAATATGTTTTATCCTTCAACTTGTTGCCGGTGATTTTCAAATGAGAGCAGTTTGTAACCACAACGTAGTCGCCGTTGTCCCGATTGGGGGAGAATGTTGGCTTGTGCTTGCCTTGGAGGGTCAACGCTATGCTTGCGGCTAAGCGTCCCAAGGTTCGTTTGTCTGCGGCAACATCCACATGGTGCCATGCTCGCGTTAACGCCGATGCAGCACTTCCAATTCTTTGCGACATGGCAAGGTGCTCTAGGTGATCAGTGCTTCAGCTGCAATCGAGGATGGGCTAGACTGAGAATTTTGAGGGCCTCGCGTTGCCTGCAGGCATGAAAAGTCCCGGGTGTGTGAAAAACTCGCTGGGAAAAGTGGGCTTGAGCACCTGTACCTCCTACAAATCACGCACAACCATCATCATCACTGTCAGCGGATTCTCAGCAGACAACAACATTAGATTCCGGGAGCCAGAAACGCGCATACTCACGTGGGCCCTTTACATCTGGAGTTTCTTGCTTAGTGTTGGTGATCTTCGCTCAATATTATTACCCAATTGCTGTATTCTGAAAGTCGACAATATACGGCATATTTACTTTCCATATAGCGGTACTAGGGACTCGAAAACATAATCCGCGAAATGTTTTTTCTTAAGGACTTATCGCTTAACTTGACGCTTCATCCCTCATACTTTGGTCCCCAAATGGACCAGTTCTTGAGGGACAAGCTCCTCAGTGATGTCGAAGGAACATGCACTGGTCAGTTTGGCTACATTGTGTGTGTATTGGACTGCATGAATATTAATGTTGGGCGTGGAAGAATCATCCCGGGGAGTGGAATGGCAGAGTTTGAGGTCAAGTACAGAGCCGTTGTGTGGAAGCCGTTCAAAGGCGAAGTTGTGGATGCGGTAGTCACCACAGTCAACAAGATGGGGTTTTTCGCTGATGTAGGGCCGTTGCCTGTCTTCGTCAGCACTCACTTGATATCTTCGGACATGAAATTCAATCCGTCGGCGAACCCGCCTGCTTACGTGAGCCCTGACGAGACCATAGAAAAGGGCTCCCGGGTCAGATTAAAAATTGTTGGAACGAGAACCGACGTTAACGAAATTTACGCCATTGGAAGTATAAAAGAAGATTACTTGGGCCCTAGTCCGATGTAACCTCCTCCGAGCGACGGTTAACCCTCATGTATAATAGATTTGAATATCAGGACAGAAAGACTACCATACTTCGTTCAGTCGTAATTCCTATTTAAATCGTTGGTGGTGCCTAAACATGCCGCCGATTAATCAGCCATCCGAGAAGTGGGCTGTCTGCCACAACCCGAATCAGTGAATACACTTAATCGAGCTCGATGATGTCGCTAGAGTTGATCTCATTAACATTGAATTTCTCCAGTTGGCTGGAGCGCTTGCTTGACCCTCTGTTATCATCTATCGTTCTCTTTCTGCTGGCCGGAGTTTGAAGCAGCATATCTTGAATATGATTGTCCAAGGAGTTCGCCGTGCTGTTTTGAAGACTGTCATCATGTGAATACGAGTTGCTATCACTTATTGGATCACTCCTTGGCTCCACTGACGACAAAGCATTGGAGGCAATCTCGATCCCGAGTAATCCTTTAAGCATGGTTTGCAGTTGTTCAGCCACCACTCTCGGAGATGCAGTTAATTCTGGGCTTTGGTTGCCCATATTAACAAACTGCGTTCCACCCTCTATTGAGTTTCCGGTGTAATTAAAGGCATTACCGGTAGAATGGTGCCGATTCATCACAGGCAATGGGACTGAAGAAGCGCCAATGCGTCTTGAAGGGACGCTGATAGTATCTGTTCTTGGTATCGTAGGTTCACTCGCACGATTGCTTGAATAAAGAGGCCGCTCCATAGTAGGGGTAAGAGGGCTAAGTGGAACAGTCTGGGATTCATTGACTGCATGTTGACGAGGATTCAAGAACTCGAAAGCAGTGTTTTTTGCAATGCTTGAGGCCAGACGGGCCGGAGGTGGAGCCCTGACAGAGTTTCGTTGATTGTATGAAAAGGCTTGGTTGTAGGCATTGATCATATTAGAGGACATTGCGATAAGCTGCTGATACAGCATGGATTGCCTGTTCATAGGATTGCTCTGATTGCCATTATAAGCTATATTTCTGGCAAATGCATGAGGGGTTCTGCCCAGATGAGCATTCTGGTTCTCGGAAAGACCATAAATGTGATGCCAAGCACTATCATTGCTCTCACGAGATGGAACAGTCTCATTCTGGCTGTATTGTTGAAAGATATCCTGCTGAGAGAGTTGCTCCCGAAAATTGCTTTGGGCTTGATTTAAGAGGGCTTCGTATTTAGACCGAGCCAGGTTTCTGTCTTCGCCATGATTTGGAGCTCGCATGAATGATGCATTTGGATTTCGGGTAGGACATTGATTGAAAAGAGAATAGCGCCCATAAACCGGTTGAGCGGGCCCACCTCTGTAAGTTGGATTGTGATATGATTGATCGTTTTGATTGTTAATAGGAGCAGATACCCCCGCGCTAGCAGATGAGTCCAGATGCGCAAAAACATCTTGAAGTGTTCGCTTGGCACTGGGTCGCATCTGCCCATATGTTGCTGATGGGGAGTTTTGCCAGGTATGACTTAACAAATCCGTCTTAGCCAGGTTATGTGTAGGAGGGTATTTGGTACCCTGTGAATTCTGTATCTTGTAATTAAGACGAGTTGCAGAGTTCAGAATATTGGACGAATTGTAGCTTGGAGACATCGCTGATGTGGGACTGATAGATAAGGATGGGGACGCTGATTTGGAAATTTGATCATGAATGGTGGAAATGATGGAGTTGCCATTGAGAGTGGGTGTGGGTGACTTCCCGGGGCGCGCCTCACCTTGATGGGGCTCGGTATTGGCTAAAACTTCCCTGATGTCGGCTGGAGGATTCCCACCTGCTTCAAGAGATATTCGGTTAAGATAGTTGCTTTGTGCTGGATTCGAAACAGTCTTCCGCGAGTGTTTGATTGGTGCTTCCTGTGTTGACTCAGTCCTGTCATCAGGCACCTCCCCCTGATGTACAAGAGTATCGGAGGGCTCTGTAATGACGGTTTCCGGGTTGCTAATTTGCACAGCAGAGTTCAATAAAGGTTCTGGCAGTTCCGGAACTATAGGTACGGGATTGGAAGTATCATGAGGTTCTTCAGTTTCATTGGTAGAGCCCGGTAATGTTGCAGATGCGGGATTTCTATCCACTGAATACATGTTTCCAGCTGACTCGGGAAAAGGCGTGAGGTCACTGGTATCGTTTGTTTCCGGAGATATCGGCCTGCTTCCTGTACGAGAATCTGCTGGAGCAGTTGCATCAATCCTAGGTCTGGAAGTTCTTCTATACGTTGCCAAGACTCGGTCATCGTCGGAGTCTTGGTTTACATCACCAGTTCCCGATGGTGCAACTTCATTTGATGAGCTTTTTTGTGTTATTTTCAGCGTCGCACTGGGTCCTTCGTCAGCTTGTGCACTTCTCGAAAGTGCGATGGTAGACGATTCTGTGGCTTGGGCTTGTGGTATTCCAGACTCACATGCTTGATTTTGTGATGGATCTGGCGGATTCAGCTTCTTGAGAGTAGTATCTTGATCAACAGGAGATGTTTCTGGAAGCACAGTTGTCGGATTAGGAATAGTTGTAGCATCAACGTCGGCTTTGTATTGGGTATTTGAGTCTGCAGCTGATGTGTCTTCGTCGCTATCACTATCTAAAGATATAATCTTGATGCTTTCCTCAGCGATCGCATCATTAGTGGTAGTAGCCGCTTCGTTGGACTGATTATTGGAGGATTCGGTCTTTGATTCATCATCTGTAATTATTGACCACGATCCATCTGCTTCTAGCTTCACAGAGTCAACTTCCTCAGATACGGAGTCCAATATTGTTTTGATATAATCAGACACACAGAGCAGATCTTCTCGGATTGTATTCGAACACACAGGGCACTGCCAGGCAGGGACACGCTGTTGCATAGTCAAGAAAGAGAGACCATCGAAGCACTGGATATGATCACACTCAACACTTGTAAACGGATAATGTATTCGGGCGTACGTTATTGGGCATCGTAAAGAAAGTGACGCGGTAGCCACTTGAAGGTCATCATCATTAGCTGTCTCGGAATCGTGTTTGATTTTCTGTTTTGTGTAGACTGCGGATATATGGGGCCTCGAATTGATACTCTCCACAATGGAGGATGGCAGGAATTCTTGCACAATATGGGGATATAGAATGAATTTTTCTGCCGCATCTGAGTAAACGATTCGAACATGAGAGGGTTTGGAGTCTCGGGTAATGTATGGCGTAATATCAGCCGGTCGCGCGGTTCCGGCTTTGCCTTTTATACCTCTGAGAAATTGCTTTGTCAAAACACCATCAACGTAGATTTCGATGGGTGGGAACTGAATTTTAGCTTTGGATGGATCAGGAGTAGATTCCGAGGCACTGAAGATGTAAAGTCTCATGTCTTTGCTGCTGTTGAGCAACTGCAACTCAGTGGACAGTAATTGGATGGCAAACTGCTTTGCATACCTACCTTTGCTTGCCCGGAGAACTTGGTGTGGACCCACTGCAGATCTGATATTGTAAAGAAGCGTGCTATTGAAGATAAGCATGGGACCGTTGTAAGTGTCCTCTATGGGTGTGTGTGCGTTGGCTTCCCCCTGCTGCGAGACACTTGAGGACACTGCACGGGGCGCTATCGACCTATTCAGCCCCGAGGCCTGCCTAAAGTCTTGCATCAGATTTGAGACGCCTTGTTGGTTCACCAAACCCAGACGCATTGACTGCACCAAGTGCATGAAGGAAGGTACTGTGTCATTATTCAAAAGCTTCATGACGAGTAGATCGATGGCTAAAATCTCGGCGCCATTTTCTGCTAGCATTATAGAATCCACGAAGTTAAAAACCCGTTCAAGAAGATCCTGCTTGCGCTTGGCAACCGCGCTCAATCCAAGTGAACGGCAAAGACCCTTGAGCTGTGGCACTTTTAGTTGTGCTATGTTAAATAGCAACGCCTGCTTGTTACAAGAGCCACTACCAGCCAATGACGAAGCTCCCTGAACATCACTCATTGCTATATGGAAGAATCTGTCTTTCGCCAGGTGAGGAGTCCGTATGGACGTCTATGGACACGGGGATTATTAATGGAAGTAGTTTGGTCTGTGAATGGCATTGTTTTTCTGAGCGAGGTATATGCGACAAAGTTAATGTAATGTGCAGGATGGTCGTTTTGTGCTAACTCTGTTTCGCCACCTTTCGGATTTAACAGTGTCTCTATGTTTTATATTCAATCGTCTTTCTATTAATTACATTCTGTCGACAGGGGTTAGACCCAAGAGAACCATTCCGTTGTGCAAGGTTTGCTTGGCAGCCGCATACAAGGCCAATCTAGCGGTGGCCAACTCCTCCTCCTGACCAGCGACCCACAAGAGATCATAACAAGAGGACACAAGATGGGTCAAGTTGAATAAGTAGGTGACCACAGTACATGGTTCGCTCGTCTTGTATGCTTTCTTGATAATATCAGGGTATTGGGCCAACGTTCTGAGCAAGTCCAAAGCAGCAGGTTCGGTCAACAAGTCGAAGTTGGCATTTAGCAACTTCTCTTCGGCAATATTAGCCTTTCTTTGAACGGAGCTCAAACGCGAGTGAGCATACTGCAAGTATGGGCCAGTGTCGCCTTCAAAAGAGAGCATTCTGTCCCACTTGAACTCGTAGTTATTGACACGCTTCGACTGCATATCTTGGATCATAACAGCAGAAATACCAATCAAGTCAGCCACTTTTTCGGGGTCTTCAATTTGAGCGTATTTGGCTTCGTTTTTCCTCATAACCTCGTGCATCTTCTCTTTGGTCTCTTCCAAAATCGTGTCCAAAAACACAACTGTTCCTTTCCTAGTGGACATACCCTGGACCATACCGAAGTTGATGTGCTCGAGATTCTTTGCCCATGGGTACCCGAGTTGCTTCAAGATTTCAAAGAATTGCTGGAAATGCAAGTCTTGTTGAGAAGCTGCCACATACACCATCTTGTCGAAGTGATACTCCTCGTAACGCTTATTGGCCTCGCCGACATCTCGGGTCAAGTACAAAGATGTTCCGTCAGACTTCTGAACAAGAGTCTTGCCCAATTTCTTGTTGAATTTTGTCAAGTCGATTAACTTGGCTCCTCTGTCCTCATGAACCAACCCTTTGCCAATCATCATTTCCATTGCCTTTTCAATTCTCTCCTGTGACACTTGAGACTCACCGGAGTATGCATCATAATGGATATTAAGTCTAGCGTATGTTCCAATGTATTTGTCAATGGAAAACTCTCTGAATCTCTTCCACAACGCGAGAGCCTCTTCATCGCCGGCCTCCATTTTTTGGAAGTATTTCTTGGCCTCATCGTTGGTTCCACCGACCATGTCTCCCTCCTCTGTGATAACCTTATTGATTTTGACATACACCTCGAACAAGTGGTTGATTGGATCTTTGACTAACTTCTCCTCATTTCCGTACCTCTTGAAACCGAGCGCTAACAAACCGAATTGCTTCCCCCAATCACCCAAGTAGTTGATTCTTTCGACTTTCCAGCCAGTCTTCTCATACAAGTTGGCCAAGAATCCACCAATAATAGTAGATCTTAAATGGCCAGCGTGGAAAGGCTTGGCAATGTTGGGAGAAGAAAACTCAACAATAGCCTTTTTTCCTGAGTATAGAGGAACGTACCCGTATTGGGTCTTTCTTGTAAGAATATCCTTGATAAGCAACTTATAAAGGGTCTTTTTGTCGAAAAAGAATTGCAAAAACTGACCCTCTGCTCTCACCTCTGATAAGTATCCGCCCTTGACAAATGCCTCAGATAATTCAGTAGCCTTACTCTTCAAGTCGGTTCCTTTGGCAAATCTCAAACGGGGAAGAGGCACGATCAAATCACCCTTGTCCATTGTAGATGTGGTGTCCAAAGCCGGGAAAATAATGTCCTTGGAGATGCCAGTCAAGCTGTGCATTTGCAGGGTGATGTACGATCTCATAACATCGATCACGTTATGGTCAGGAAATGCACCTTGGATGTGACTAGCATCCGTTTGGAGTCCTAACTCTGATAAAGATTTAGTGATGGTATCTGCGGACATGTTGAGTCTTCGTGTACTAATCTTGGTGAAGAGTCTTTGCAGGAATATGCTCATACATAATAATGGAAGCAGATTTTTTCTCAACATGTCATTTGACACCACACGACAATGCGATAAGCTTTGTCAGCGATGGGCTTGGACCAAATGCTTGCAAAGATATTGTGGCCGAATTAAGCTTCCTAGGCTATTTTTTTTCTTTCCAAATTTTCGAGAACTGAAGTTATTACTTGTTATGTACTGCTATTCAGAGGGGCACAATGAATGACCCGAACACAAAAAAAAAAAAAAAAAAAAAAAAACACGTTTTCTAGTTTTTATTACGAAGCTGAGCCGTTTGCGTGTAAAAGTGGTTGTCACGAAGCCCACGGTTAATGTTCAATTATTTAGATCTCCTTTTGAAACCTGATGCCACAAGGTTGCAGTTTCTCAGGTAGTCGCAGCGTGTTTTCGCACTCGTACCTTTATCACTTGGTCGGTCCCACCCTTCTGCGCTTAATCACATCTACAACACTAATGACCAGGGAAGCACTGATACAAACGCTCATTGAAATGGGCTTCTCGGAGGCTCAAGCTATAGGTGCATTGAATGCGTCCAAAGACGACCTCAACAAAGCGATTGTGTTTCTCTTTGGCGAAGCTGACGAAACCGGTTCCGCATCCGAGCAGCAGCCAGTTCATATGGAGCAAGTGCAAAGTGGCAACTTCGACTCTGTAGCTATACTCAACCCGAATGATATTCCTGATTTTCTGATTATCTCGCAGACCGAGCTGAGTATGGAAAAGGCTGAGCTGCTCACTCTCCTGGACCATAATAGCAGCATCCAAGATAGTATTAGTGATTTAGACTGTGCTCAGGAGAAAGTGGACGGGATTGGCAGTGTTTCTGAAGCGGAACTTGTGGATGCAGAAAGTGAGCTTGACGAACCTTTTCCCCCCAGCGAGAAGTCCGAAAGCCACCAGTTTCCGGTAATCCTTAATAAGGTGAGGGCTCTTCGAGCGTGGGTTCCATTGATATCAATTCTTTCCAACTTCTATCCTTTTGTTCAATCGCTAGAAAAGTCGGAGAGCAAGGAGCCTCTAGTGAAAGAATTGCTTAAGATAGCAAAATACTTCACTTCCTTTGCCGAAAGCTCCCTGTGGTATATCACTACGGAAGCTCTAGCCGAATATTTGCCTGCTGATTTTCCCCACGCCGGATACGCCGATGACGAGATGTTGCTCAACATGATGAATTTCTTGAAGACGTTGGAGCCTGCATTGAAGCCTCTTTTTGAGTCGACCGTGGAGAGCGTGGAAGATAATATCCACAACGAGCTCGTGGTGTTGGAGATTGAGTCTGAGTCCAGGATGTCTACACTCTATGAAACTCTCAACGAACTTTTCTGGCAAAAAGATTACGAGTTTTTCGGGAAAATCAAGTATAGCTATGTTGCTCCTTTGGTGATGTACCAGCTTGAGCACGACGAAAACACTCCCTGCATTCCTTTCGAACTCCAGGAGACGTTTCATCCTGAAATATACAGCGACAAAGCATTGAAATATGTGGAGGAAGAACTAGAATCCATGGCTTCCGTGGAACAAAAGTATCAAGAGGTTAGCAAAAAGCTAATGGAGCTCAACTTTTTTCTGGGCATGAGAGTTGATAGTCTCTTACAAACAGCCGCAAGTCTGCTAGCCTCCCACCGTCCCGAGTCAGCAAGCGATTTAGAAAATTTGATTGGTACCCTAGGCCACCAGAGAGCTGAGGCAATCGAACGGCAGAAGAAATATAAGCTTGAAGCATCACCCCTGAGGTTAAAGCTGTTTGACAGGCTTGTGAGCAGAAATCCTGATTTGCAATCCTATAAACTTCTCGGAGTGATTCTTTCGGAGACACAATACTTTATGAGATACAACGGTAGTTGGATAAATATGGCCACGGCCACGGCAACAGATTTCGCTGCAGTCAAACACAATGTGGAGGTTGCTTCTAGCGCGGGCCCACATCTCATCACGCTTATATATGAACTACTGGCGCGTCCGCAAGAATAGCGTGATGTTGGTTTCTGCAGATACGCCACGAGCATCAATGCGTAGTCATTTGCAAGGAAGCCAGAAACAGCTCTGCTCCCCAAATGCTCCCGGAATTGCGCTAGAAGAGGTCATTTTGCATCCTCACATCGTTCCATCCACACGCTCCACCAATAAAGGATCTGTCAAGGTCCTGAAAACCTAGATTTGTCCGTTTCCGTGCCCCGCTCATACACCAAGTCTCCCTACCCCCTTACTAGTATATGGTCCCCCCTTTCTTTTTTTTATTTTGCAAAGTACGGGCAATCAGGAACTCTTTATTCGCACCTAGTTGGGTATGCTTTTTTTTTGGAATGATGTATGGTGATGTACATGTTGGCCGCTCGCGATTTATAACGATTCTTCGCAATGGGGACACTGGTGACAGCAGAAACCAGGGGTGGAGTGTAACTCATGAGACGATCTCCCAACATTTGTGCGGTAAGTACGTAAGACTCAGGCGGTAATGCCAATTTAGTATGGCGTGAGATAGCTCTCTATTCTGCCTAGCCAGATCAGGCGTCTGATTGTGCGCTTCAGAACTACAATTTGTACTTGCCAAATGCCAACAATCTAGACCGTTTTTGAGGCCATAAAAATACTCGGGAATTCGTCGCATGTACATTTTAGTGTTTGATGTATACAAATACGAGTTTAACGGAGATCGATTAGTTTAATTGAGGTTCCCTCTTGTCAACTTACCACATATGCTACCTACCCATGGTGGATCAAACAATAGCAAATGCGGTATAGAGTTATTTGCCTGGTATGGTAATGACGCTTACCGGACATGTTCGCGGCCCAGGGGGCCAGGACCAAGAGCCGAAGCACAAGATCACGCCTTACGCGAGATCCTGATGGGCCGCACAAGGCATGGGTGCAAAAATCACCCACAATGTGCAAACAGATGGCCGAGGAAAGCGTTGGCGCTAATTCTTGTATTTCGCAACGACTCGTCCGTTTAAATATCGTCTTGAACACATCAAAGTACTAGCGATATCAAAGAAAGCCTGACAATTCCCAAATGCATACAAAGGGCCCATGTGTTAGATCCACCATGGGTAGCGCGCTACCCATGGATACACAATTCATCTACGATGTGCGGATACAGGGGGAAGCCACCCTCGAACCACCTGGAGAGAGGCGTACCCAGTCCTGACCACCTATCTCCGACGCCTAGACGGGGCGGCGCCAGTTACAACCTATCAGGTGCAACGCCGTGGTTTCCACTCGAAATGCGCTGTCGTGGTATTCTGTACAGGAACAATCCCGCTTCTAACACCACTTCGCCCCAACTAAGCCAGATTGGGTATTGTTCGGCGATTAAGGGGTCTGGCCGTGTCCCAACACTCGATCCGAAACAAGATGGCGCCATTGTGTCCTCATGCCGACTGAAGGTGGTGCATCTAGGCCCCTCATCTCGGAATGAGGCCTCATGGGGCCTAAACCAGTTTTTATCTATGTAAGTTGGACGATCCCCTTGTTTTAGGGATCATCAACGAAAACATCTTCTCTTGAGTACTTGACGTTAACAGCCAAAGAATCTAACGCCATGCGTTTATAAATGAAGGCAAAGACTTGGTCTATTCGCACGCTAAGCGGATCTGTCAATAGTCTCGAGGTGGGTTTTTCACTCCGCACACAATTTGCTTACTTGATACATAAAAGCAACAGTACAATCGCCTACGTAAAATTGACCATGAAAGGACTTCTGGTTGCCGCCATGCATAAAATCTGACCATTTAGACAGGTTACACGCCTCTATCAGTAAAGAAACCATCCCATATGATACAGCCAGTGTGATAAAGCCAGTGCTCGTGTGATATAACAAGTGCGGAGCGACTAGTCGCGAGTGGTGGTGCGGTGTACGGGCGTGCAGTCCCTCATCGGGCCGATAAAAATGGTCAAGCCAGGGCTATACCATCACTAACACCATGGGGAAAGCCAAGAAGACACGGAAGTTCGCCGTCATGAAGCTGGTGATGAAATCAAATGAGGAGAAGCAGAAAAAGGCCGCCAAGAAGCCTAAACTCGACACAGAGCTCACCAAATCCGTGCCCCAAGTGTCCAGCGCATTATTCTTCCAGTACAATCAAGCAATCAAGCCACCTTATCAGGTTTTGATAGATACAAACTTTTTCAACTTCTCCATCCAAAAGAAAATAGATATTGTCAGGGGCCTCATGGACTGTCTCTACGCAAAGTGCATCCCCATAGTCACTGACTGCGTGATGGCGGAGTTGGAAAAACTCGGGCCAAAGTACAGAATAGCCCTCAGGCTAGCCAAAGACCCCAGGATACAGAGACTCAGCTGCTCACATGGCGGTACATACGCTGACGACTGCCTTGTCAACCGTGTGATGCAACATAAATGCTACATTGTGGCCACGAACGATGCTGACTTGAAGAGGCGCATAAGGAAGGTTCCAGGAATTCCTTTGATGAGTGTCGGAGGGCATGGTTACGTCGTCGAGAGGTTACCTGATGTGTTTTGAGTACACTGTGATACAAGTTTCGACAAACACTCAAAAGGTCTCTTGGCCGCCGCTTTCGACTTTTGTGCATAATATTCATGGCCCTGTAACTGCATTGCGGTGGGACGCGAGTCGGCTTTTTCTTACTTCACCCGGTACATCTCGGAGTTTCGAGACCGGGACTGAGTCTCTGTCTTGCACATATCGATTATAGGCCCTCTTTGGGAGTTGTTCAAGGTGCTGGTTGGTGCACCATTGAAACAGGAGGTGACATGTAAGATATCACATGAAACGAAGACAATGTACCGAATGAGACACGCAACAGTGTGGAAAGTTTGGGCGAATGCCAACATGCAAGGCTTCATGTACTGCATGGGCAATCAACGGAATACCCTTCGACGCGTACAGATGGCATGTGCTTCTGGACTATATTACGCTCCTTAACACGAACGCATCCCAAGCATCAGCTCTTCCCGTCCCTAAGTGGCGGTTTGCGCTCTTTTCATCCCACCCTACGAACAGGGAGTCATGTGTGGCAGACTACACCATGGTTTCAACCAGTCCAAGTATAATTGTAACATATATTGAAATATATTATTTAGTACTACTATTGTCCTTGGCTCCAGTGGCCCATCATACTCACAAAAGCAAAGCGACGGCACCGGCAACAGCCAAACCAGCGCTCACAATAGCACCATCGGCAACAATGGCGCCAGCACCGGATCCGGCAGACGAGGAGGAGTTGTTAGCAGCTTGAGCAACAGCAACGATAGCAGCGACGGCGGCGATATTGGAAAATTGCATTATAAGTGTTAGAGCGGGGTAATGTAGTAGTGGTACGACAGCATGGAGGGGACTACGCCTGCTTTTATAGCTTGCCTTATCTACACCTGCACCTCACGACTGTTGCGCAACGCAATGCAATGGAAGGGCGAGCATAGCACGGGGTGGTATTTCTGCTGTAGCAGCTACACTTCACTTTCCTTCATACGCCTCATGACGCGCGCCCGTTGCGCTCGGAACAATAGCACCAGACTACATGCACAACTAGCGCTCCAATTGCCGCCCGTTTAATACACCACGTGGGCAAATGGGGTAGGCGTCACCACGATGTTTGTAATTGCCATGAAACTAGAGTAAGAATGATTCTATGGGGACAGCGAAATTATGGTGAGTGCATTACTAGAGCAGTCTCGCATTGGCAGCTTGCTATTCTGCATACCCAAAGAGCCCTCATACATTGTACTCCTGTATATAGCCACAGAGAAGTCTCTTCCTCCTCCGGACGTTTGTTTGGTTGCTTTCCAAGGCATTTGTTACTGTACTTGGCCGCCGGCTCAAAACAGTAATCACAACAAAGCGTCGCCCTTCTTGTTGCCAAACTTACCAGCAACAATACGCCTCAAAAAATGCTGCCACTGTACATAGTGGCGGGGCCCATTTATTTGCTGTGGATAACAATAATTAGAAAAAAAACGTAATCAAGACGGGAGCGCTACTCTAACGGTTGGACGCCACGCCTGCACCGAGCACATAATATGTCATCCCAATGCGGCCAATAGCTGTGCGATCTATTTGCTTTTTTTTTGTCCTACTCGCAGTTGTATGTAGGCCGGCGACCATGCCTAATGCAGCTCGGTTGATTTGTTTTTGAAATTTCTGTTCCAGCCTGGACTTTGCCTATGACCAGCCAACGAACCCTTCTCTTTTATATGAGTCTCAAGCCCGTGTATATAGGAAAGTCTTGGGTCAAATATTGAGTAGTCACTCGGCCTCGCATACACTCGAGCCGGGCTCGGCGGTGCACTTCTTGACAAGCGTCTCCTCCAGCACGGTCCTCTCATTCAATAATCGATTTGAGTGGGGTCAATACATCTACCATTCCTTGATCGTAAACCCATATCAGCCTCCCCTAATCGGACCCATGTTTCATATCCGAAACAACAGCGAGCGGCACCATGCACCCCAGCACCACTGGTGAGATAAAAGATTTGATTTCCGGATATGATCAACCTCACACTTGTGTGATCCCCTCGAGTCTAAACTGCTAAGCCATGCTGGGGCCCTGGAATATCATCAAAAGAAAATTTTCCTACTTCTCTAACACATGGAGACGCTACCGCCCGGAAACAGCCACCATGGAGGCCAAAGGCTTCGAGAGCAGTGACCCGAACCAAGGGGCGGGTTCTGACGAGCAGAGCGAGGAGCTTTCGGTGGTTGAGCCTGCTTCGAAGAAAAGGAGAGTTACCCAGTCTGAGTCGACGCAACCCGGGCCATCACTTGAGCCAAGGATCATTGGGGACGCCCACCCTGCCATCAATTACAAGCCACACCACAATGCCTCGTCTTCACTGATCTTTTCTGAACTCTCCAGGAATCTTGAACCTTTTGTGACTACGAGAGAACAGTCTTCAGAAGACACTTCTGTCAAAGATATACAGATTCCCACGCGTAACCCAAGACGCAGATTGCATGAAGTTGCCTCCAAACTCAAGTCGGGCCTCTCCACCACACCCACGTGGTCGGACTACAAAATGAAACGCTTCTCCAGCAGTCATTTTTCTTTCGACGCCACCGACGCAGACTCGCTTCTCCCATCATCCCCTCCCGAATACAAGCCAATGTTGATGCGTGAGCCATCCATGAACATCCCAAGCTCCAAAGTCATGCAACTCGCCAGCGACATCAATCTCGATGAAAATGCCGTGGGGTCGTTATTGGTGATATTGAACGAAGACGCCGGAAAGCAGTGATTTGAGAAGGCCCGCGCGTGCTCCTTCCGAGGTTGCCATTGTTGTTACTGAAGCTTCTGGCCCCTTGTACTGGGTTTCCACGCTTAGTAGAGGTTGTCTGGCAGTGCCAGCTCAAATACCCGGTGCGTCTCATACTTTAATAACGGCATTGTGTATGGCCCCACTTGCATGCACGAGTCGCATCCACGAGTGCCGCGCAAACCAAGAAAATGCGTGGGGAATCCACCCGCTCGTCACATGACCCGCCTTCGCGGGGATCTTCATACATACTCGGGGAGGAGAGCATCTACACATCACTCTGAGAGCAGAATATTTGCAGATCAAGCCACACTTTGAGCCCTAGCTTTTACTTCACGATCTCAAACCTTTCCGAAAATATTATTCACAAGCACAGAGCATGGTTTCCACAGGCCGCGGAGGTTCCGGCAATCTTGTCGCCGCAGAATCGGTAGGCTCCGACGTGATCAGCCCCAAGGAGAGCAAAAAGGACAAGCCACAGTATTACTCCACCGGGCGTGGCGGAGCGGGAAACATCAAGTCCTCGAATGACAAGCAGCTGCCCAAACTTGTACCACAGGGGTCCAACACCCCCAAGCTAACGACTAGTAAAATCACAACCGGAAGAGGAGGCTATGGAAACATGGTTGACAATAGCGATCCCAACCTCACGCGCAAGCTACAGGATGTTGATGGAAACAATCATACTGAAAATGACTTGTGTGCGGTCGCCTCTAATAAGTCCTTCTCTATTGGTAGAGGTGGGTTTGGTAACGTTGTCTCGAAGACAAGGTCCAACGGTAGCAGCAGCAACGCAACCCCCAACAATCTTTACACAGTCATTAGTCAAGGTGAGAAGAAGGGTAAAAAATCTGGTTTGATCCATAAAGTTAAAAACCTTTTCAATTAGGCATTTTACAGCTCCAAAACTACAGGCTTTGTCCTGTAGTCACCATGAGTCAATTTTCATGAGTCAATTTTCATGAATCAATTATCACAGGTCATTAATTCTCAAGTGTCGATAATATGAGTCATTGGCTACATGAGTTAATAATTCTCCATGATTCAATAAAATTTTCATGAGTCAAGGAAACTCCAGTAATGAAAAGTTCTACAACTCAGCAAAGTGCACCATCTCTCCGTCTTCATTGTCTAAGTAATTAAGAGGTCAAAAACGCCTGGAGTTTGTCCAAGGCCTTGTACCGGTGCGAAATGGTGTTTTTAACTTTCTTGTCCATCTCGGCATAAGTTTGGTCAAACCCGTCGGGTTGAAAAATCGAGTCCCATCCAAAGTTCTTGTGTCCACGGCTCTCCACAATCACACCCTTGGTAACTCCCTGGAACAACTCCACATCTCCGTCCGGACCGCTGCAGTACCCGAAAGTGCATATGGCCTTGGCACTCTTGTCTTCAAACTTGTAGAGCATGTCCACCAAACCCTGAAGACCCACCCCCTGCACAAACCATTTGATGTAAGGGCCTGGCAAGTCGTTAAACGCAGTAAAGGCTAAGCAAGTGTCCTCCACCAATACCGGACCTCCAACGAGCCTTGCTGCTGACTTGGCCTTGTGGATGGTCACCTCTTCGATGGAGCCCTGGACCTCTTCGATATCCAACGCTCTGTTAGCGATGAAGTATTTGCCAACCTTGGACCCTTTTTCGGTGTCCTCGCCACCGAGTATGGCTACCACTTCCTTCCTTTTGTTTTCGTTGCCCGTGACAAACGTAAGAGAAGTCATTGTGGGAGGACCATCGGCCATGCGAGGGTACGTTTTCAAGAGCCTGTATGCACGCCCCAGCCATCCAGAGACTTCAACATGGGAGTCACTAGTCTAGGCTCGCCAAGCAGAGTGAGCTTTTTGATGTATAGCCACAGTTGTTGTTGACGATTACCGCCCTGATTCTAATATTTACTTCTCTAGTAACAAGTACTCATCCATGGTCTCATGGGCTCAAAAGCCCCACGTTGAGGCCGCCATCATTTGGGCATCCATGATTGCTGTCACATGTTCACCTAATCATTCACGTTCCGCCTCACAATGTCCACAGGCAGGCAATAGTCTCGAGCGGACTCGTAATGTGCACTTGGGCTTTGGACACGATTCACTGGTTGTATCTCAAAGCAAACTCCGAATCCGAGATCAAAACTGCCTCCGCTATATCTTGCCCAACCGCTTCTTCAATGCCCTTTGGGTTCTTCTCCTTTTTCTCAACTTGTGCTTCTTCATTTTGAGCCTTCTTTTTCTCAATACCGAGTCCATATGTATAGTGTTGTTCTCTGCAAGCTCGTCTAAGAGCAAGGATTCATGTGTAGAGTCATTTTCTGAAAGTGCATTTAACACCAATGACCCAGGGGCCTGCTTGGGGCTTGGGTATTGAATGCCTCGTGGTAGACCTTGCGACTTGAAAGGCTCTGCAATCTTTGTAAGGGCTGTTGCAATGCGCAAATTGCTTTTTGAAAAGGAATTGGGGCCTGGTACCACTGCAAGCAGTCTTATACCCGATGAAATACACCGTGCCAAAACGCTGGACTTGAACATGGCGACCGTGCGTGTGAGAAGTGGACCATTTTCCCACCTTTTTTCTCACCATCATAGGCAACAGTCGTGCGAGACTCACCCCAGCTGGCCCTTTGCCTACTGAATTGGAGTAAAGGATAGAGTCTAGCTCATCGTAGAATTGTCTAAATCTCCTCCTCTATTTCTCTAGTACATCTTTCCAGTTCTCCACCCATTATCGTTTAATCTCAACATTCATCACAAGACGACCGTCGCTTTTCACAATGAATTTGTCAATGCCAACAATTCCATTACTGGACGAGACATTTCCGCTGATTTCGCTGGCCCAGTTATCAACATCATATTGCAAGCCCTCTGTGGTGAGCGTGACCTTCTCGCCAAACGGCAATAGGCCGCATTTGGGCACTTTGTCTGAGTTGAAGATACTCCGTGAAGAGTACTCCACGAGCGTAGTACCTTTCGGAAGAAGAAAAATTACATCTTGAGATGTGAAGAATAACATGTCTATCCAAGGAAACCTCTGACTGAGGACAAATAGCTGATGGATCAGACTGATTGTTTGGTCGAAGCGACCTCCGATTCCACCAGCCACATTGATCACCAAATTCTTGTGTGTGCTAGATTTCTTTTCTTGCAGCTCATAGGCATTCAAAAGTTTGGATAGACCGTCCATTTCTTCGATTTCGCTTTCAAATGCACATCTACTGTACTCATCAAGGTATAAGATCACCACCTTGATTGCCTTCATGAAATCATTGGAGTACTGGGACAATTGTGTGATCATCTTTGAGCCTTTGGAAATATAGTAATCACGTACATGAGGTCTGAGAGAATCACCGTCGCCAGTGATAAACATGGGTATGTGCTTTACCCTCTGACAGGGGTCCTCAAAGTAGTCGTATAAGCGATTTGCTCCTCCGTCTGCGCACACATGGACCGAAGAGTTCTTCCATAGTTTTTCAAGGGGAACCTGGGTGAATTCAGTATTAAGGAGTATAAGGGCGTGGTCAGCGTCAGAGCGGTCCGCCAGGTTTTCTTGCTCAAAAATATAGAACGGCCTCAAGGACTTGTGAGGAGTTTGAGGTAGCTCAACCAAAAAATTCTCTGGTCTCTCTACAACCGACATTGGATAGAGCGAAGGGTGGCGGCTTTGCAAACTCTCTTTCTCCAACTAGGGGCGGTTGCTCGGTGTATGGAGGTGCAACATGTGCGCACCGACAGCCACCATTAATCCCAACATTACCTACTGCAATGACTGTAAACGGGCCCGTGTCTTCCGGAAACGGCCGTGCCACCGAGCCCACGGTAGTTCCCCGAGACGTGCGTCTTTTGCACTTGATTTTTGCAACGCAGGGTATTCAAAATTACCAGGACCATGTACCATTGCAACTTATGGATTTTGCCCACAGGTACACCACATCCGTTTTAAAGGATGCTCTTACATACAACGACCACGCCAAGAGCATCAATGGAGGGTCAGGCTCTAATAACACTGTCAACACAGACGATATCCGCTTGGCCATAGCCGCCAAAACAAACTTCCAGCTCAAGCCCACGCCAGCCAAGGAGCTCATGCTAGAATTGGCGCACGAAAGGAACTCCAAGAGTCTTCCTCCCGTGATTCCAAAGTGGGGGCTCAATCTTCCTCCCGAGAAGTACTGTTTGACTGCAAAGGATTGGGATTCCTTGGAGGAGGAAAGCAATGATAACGCCGCCAACAAGAGACAAAAGTAGACATGGCAAAGAACTACTCACGTACAAGTGATTTGGGCTCGATCAACATCGGATTCGAAACCCGGTTGGTCTCTATACAAGGGTTGTATCCTTGTCATGAAATCTCGGATCAAATGAGCTTCAAAATTACATGCGAGGGAGCCTATGAAGGCGTTTTGAGAGGTTACAGTTCAAGAAGCTCCAGTTGATTTTACATAAGAATGCAAGTTGCAAAACGAAGAAAGTTTGTGAATGGGGCTATCAGAAAGAAGGAAACTGAAACGACTGACAAAACCCGAAAGATTTATTGGATTCAAAAGACTCGAAAGACTGAGAAGACGGTACAAAATCAAATGACTGAATGTACAGAAGACTCTGAAATGCCTTAACAGACAAAGCATATCAATGACCGCACAGACTAGCTACTCACAAGGCTAATAGACTGAAAATTGAACAGACTCAAAACGCTTATGAATGTGAGTTGATAGAACATTAGAAGATTTCTAACGAAAGTTCAAAGTGCGTATCTTGAACATCTCAATTTTCGTCATGAATCAAAAAGTTGACCCCACTACAGAAACTAACTCATATGTCAGGTATCGAAACCATCAGTCAACTTCACCGAGATAAATGCGCTTTGCTAGTTGACTGTCGTTGGAATGTTCAGATGCGACGACATTTTGGGCCCTATGTTGACGCATCCCTGGGCGCATGTTTTCATGTTCAAGGAGTACGCGTTCACCCTGTGCCCCATCAACGGTGCGTCACAGCCTCGCAGCACTCATCTCAATTATGTACTCCAGCCACTTATCCCTGTTTCGTAAACCAAGTAGCCTCAAAAAAAAAAAAAAAGATTAAATAAATAGCCGCATTCATCCGGATGTTTTGTTCAAACATAAGAATCGCTCAGAGCCGTGGTGGTATCCAGTGCCCGCGAGCCTCATCAAAAAGGCCGCATGATTTCTGTCGGCGGGCACGCATGTGCTATACCTGCATGTACCCTCGGTGAAGACAACAGACTGTCTAGCATAAACGATCCTTCAGAATCACGAGCAGAATGAGTCCCAAGTCCCTAGCTTCTGTCCCTGAGTATGTATAAAATTTCTCCTGAATATCAGAGCCAAATAAACTAATATGAAGAGCAATCGAGGAATACCCCGGATCCTCTGTGGTGGAGCGGACAAGCCGGTTACAAACTTTTAACGATTTGGGCCCCGCCGACTTGTGCAGCATTCAAAAGATCTCTGCCCAATCCAAAACCGAACAGAGCACTTTCTTGTACTTCACCGGGATTGATACATCGAACTCGGCGTCCATTGCCGCTCACTTACAGGGCTTGGCCAACCTCATTACAAGTAGGCTGCAGTTTTGGTTTGGCGAGAAGAAGCACTGGAAAGTACCCCAGGTGACATACTGTTCGTATAATGCATTCTCAAGGGTAGATATGCGTGTGACAGTGCATATTCCTGGCAAGTTTGAAACGGAGATTGTGTCCAACGATGGAAAGCTCATTCTGGACAAACTATCCGATAGCGAAATCGAGAAGTTATGGCTCGAGACATTTGTGTGTTCGATGGTGCGTTGTCTTCTCGACTCTGATGAAGACGATGCCAATAAAGTTGGTGGCTTGGTGGAAGTGCGGCGGGAGAACCCTTTCAGCAACGGCTTGGCGTCTAAAAAGCTCTTAGCCAATTTCATCAGCGGCTTTGAATCGCTTTTTTGGGATGGGCCGAAATTGGGGTGTGACATTGATATCCCACAACCTACCTTGACATCCAATTATCTCGTCATGGGCTTCTTCAAATGTGTTCAGCTCACGCAACATTATGGTGCTGCACTAGAGGTTTTGCGCCGGTTGGAAGCTCAAGAGCCATCTGTTAATGTACTCATTGCGCAAATCTTGCTTATGAATGACGAAGAAATCAAGGCTGTCCATACCATGCATGAAGGGATTGAAAACGACAGCAGAGACTCGGAATTGTTGCTTTTGGAGGCAGAGTTTTTGATCGAGAAGAAAAGATACGAATTAGCTTTGGAATTGGCTAGAAAAGCTGTATCTTCGTCGCCTTCTGATTTCAAGCCCTGGGCTTTGTTGGTCAAGGTCTACACCAGGATGAATGACTTTGAAAACGCTTTGCTCACGTTGAACTCGTGCCCAATGAATTCTCACAAAGAATCGTTTTCTTTGAAAAGATTCATTCCATTGAAAGGTGGCCATGATGACTTGCACTTGCCCTCCCCAGTTGACATCACTCTAGATGATGTCAGCAACTTGCAGAGCACTGCCATAGCAGCCGAGCAAAAACTCATTGACCTGCTGCTTCTCAATTTACCTGCTGCAAATTTGAAGTCCACATTTGCCAGGGCATATGATCTACTTACCGACATTGTGGTCAAGACTGGCTGGGAGTCTTTGTTGAAACATCGTGCCAAGGTGTTCGTGATGGAGGAAGAGTACAGGAAGGATAAATCCAATGGTTACCACTCTCGCAAGGGATCCAGAATAGAGATCAAGGCACCCGAACCTGCAACTGCTGAAGATACAGAGAACCCTGAAGCCGATTCCCTCTCTGTATCTGCCCGAGATGATGCCTCCACCACTGGATTAAAGTCGCCTGCGAGGGAAGCCACCGTCAATTCTGAGGTGCCACCTGATTTTGTTGAGTTAAAACGAAAGAGGTTATGTGAGCGATGGCTAGACAACTTGTTCATGTTGTTATATGATGACTTGAGAGTTTATACGATCTGGCAAGCTGAATTTGTCCACTTTCAAGCACAACAAGCAGAATACAAGAAAACCTCTTTGGAGTGGGAGATACTCGGGCTGATTGGTTTCAGACTCAAACACTATAGAGAAGGATCGGTGGCTTTTTCAAATGCCTTGCGAGGTCGTTTTTCCGCCAAGTCTCAGCGGGAGATCTTGAAGTACTATCAGATGGAGAGAAAGAACATTGCTTCCAGGAGCGCTACAGGAGAAATCCCCAAAAGTCCTGGTCAAAACTACGCGAAGACGCTTAACCTGTTGAACGAATTGATTTTGGAAGGATGCATCAAACTCCTCGTTTGGAATCATAGATGGTACAATGACTTCTCGCCTGGTATCATGGGGGTTTTGATTGACCTCGTGGGCCAAGAAGGCCTTATCAAAATTCAATCGCTCGTGCAGGCAGTGTACTCCAATCAGCTCACTGGGTCTGGCAACCCGAATAGCAAGGGCATCACCGATATGATGGAGAGTATCTACGAGTTCTGCAAAGAGTATGATCTTCAAGGCGTGGAGTTTTGAATGCGACAGAACTGCGGAAAAAGAAATGCACAGTGGCGCGGATTCTCCAGCGCCTCATGATGAGATTGCAATGAGACGTCACGTGCGGTGATCAAATTCAGTGCCTCGAGTCGTATCACGTAAATTAGACTGTAAGTGAGATATACCAGAAAGCTTTGTTTATACTTGTTATTCACTCACGGACCCTCCCCGGAACCTGCACCAACGTGTTAGTCGACTTTTGCACTACTACCTCAACCGTGCCCTACACACCCAAGCTCATCTGAATGTTACCAACGAGCACCCACCAAGACAGACTATGGATGGTCCAAAACCATCTCAGATTTAAGCGGCCATGCGAGTTTCAACCGCAATTCCCCATACCGCGAGAAGCGTCCTATCAATTCAACAGAGGACCTTCGCCAAATAGTCATAAATAAGTTTCTCGAAGCCACATCACATCACATGCGTGCAGTCCGGTATAATGTTACATAGTTCATACATGTCGTTTGTTATATACAGAGTCCGTTTATCATTTAGATGAGGCCTTGCTGGGGTCGGCATTCTGCTTGGCGGACTTTTCGCTCTCCTGCTCGAACCCATCTTGAGCCACCTGCATGAGTTCTCTTTTGGAGGCCTCCAATCTCTCCTTTCGTTCTTGGATAAGCGAGTCTCTTCTCTCAAGCTCCTGGATCCACAATGCTTCTCTGACCTTCGCCTTTTCTTTCATAAGCTCCTCACGCGTCTTCTTCTGCTCGGAGGTTTCCTTCTGGTAGTAGAGGCCGCCGGCCACCAACGCCACCAAAGTGAACGCCTGAAAACCGACCCTGTACCTGAAATACTTCTGCGTGTCGTTTTTCCTCCCTTGTTTTAGAGACTTGGCAGCAAGCACAACCGCACCAGTGGTCAAAAGAGTGCCGATGGGCACGAGCGGTTGTTGCTTACACTTGAACCGAAGCTTCTGTAAAGTGTCGAGTTCTCTGGACGTTAGTATGGCGATTCAAGCAACCTCCTTCTTACATACTCTTCATCGATATCCTTTCCGTCGAATGACGAGGGGAGTCGGTCTGCCATGGTTAGTGCTGAGAGGTGTCCCCTTTGACATTTGCGAGCGCTCGGACTTGAATGCACCTGAAGCAAGGGGGTGCACACAGCCGGGCAAAAAGAGCTTCTTCAATCCATTCAATTTCGGAGACTTCAAAGTCCCAAGTCCAGAGCGTCCATTCAAATTCATTTGGCGGTAAATAACTCTCCAGCCGAAAATTCAGATTTTTTTCTGGACTTCTTTTTCATGGCTTCTGGCCTGTCAGCCACTTTCTGTCAAACCACAGGAGAACGCGCTTCAGCACAGTGCTGATAACGCAAACGATACCGCCTCTGACTAACCTAACTAACCGTCCTGGCAAACTGTCACCAACTCATCTATTGCCTTCCACAATTGGGCGAGGCCCAAACAATCCGTGCCTTTTCGTGCTCATCCTTATCTTCTATTCTCCCTATTCTTCCGGTTCTTACTAGCAAGCCTGGCCACTGTTTTCGAACGCACGAGAGCCCGCTATGCAGTCGCGCTTGAGGGAAGCAGTGCCATGTTTTAGAAATCTCCACCTCGCAAACACCCCACAATCTTCCGCAATGAGCCTCGTGTCACAAGTCCCCTCCGGCGCGGCACGGTTGGCAATCAGTGTGGTGTTGTTACCGTGGACTCACATCGTCTGGCCATGTGTTTTCACAGCAGGACTTGTCATCCAACACTCCCTAGTGATCCCCGTGCTCCTTATCATTCGCACTTTCCTTTTTGGGCTAGTCTACTTGCCCCTAGTGCCTGTGTTGCTTCTACTAAACGTGGAGTTTGATACATCAGTGCCGGTGGAAAAGGCCTTGTACAGATTGGTGCATTCGGCGTGGCCCCATCTCAAAAGCCTCGTGGGCCATTTGTTCCATTATCTCATGGTCAGTATTTTCCTCGGCACGACCGCAGGGATCGTGGCTGGAATCAACATTAGCATCACGTCGAGAATCTTCCTGCTCACCAAGCGTCATGTGAGGAAAGAAAAGACAGTAGATCCTGAATTCCCTGCAAGCAACGCCAGACATTTTTCCGGCCCGTTGCTCGCGCGAAGCCATGCCTCGGTTGGTCCCAATGCCCGTGACGTATTGTTGGCAAATGCACCCCCTTCTTTTCCAAATCTTGCCACTCAGCCGACTATTAAACAAGAAGACCTTTCTGCGCCGGAGGCTTTGGTTTATGAAGATGACGACGGCTATAGCTTCATGAACCTCGAGCCACTTGATTCTTCGAACGCAACGCAAAGTATCCCCAACTCCTCACTTCTTTCAACAACCATAATTGAAGAGTCTGAGTCTGAAAACGGCCCATTCAATGATGCATCCACGCCATTGCTGTCACTTGGCGGACACAACTTCCCTCTGGAAGAAATATTACATGACTCCAATACTTTTTCTACTGGATATAGCTCAGCTGGCTCTGTGTTTAGTCCACCTGCTGTATCGGCTTCCACCGGTGCAAGTGAGAGTAAGGAACAGCCCAGTGGTGAGCGGGAAAACCCGGTGAAGCTTGAAACTCAAGGATAACATTTTACTCAAAAAAATCCAACAGAAGGTGTGAAGATCGCCGGCGAACATTCCATCTAAGACATGGTTGAGCACGCGCAACATCTGAAACATTCATGTGACATGTTATATGCAACACAACCCCATCCTTGTTAGATTGGGCAAATCAGTTTCTTATCATAGATCGACCTTTCCAATGAAGTTCATGTATGCTCTGACCAAAGACACTATCAAGAAAAGACATATCTACGAGCCCGATGATAAAGACGCCAAATTTCCTTGGCTCCAAGATGTTCGAGTTACAGCCGCTGGCGATGAAATCGTCTTGATGGAGGCCCCCAGTGCCCCTATTGTGTCTATAGGGAGGGCCTTCGCTCACCACTTGCGACTGATTGGAATGGTTCTGCCAGCGGATATGCCCTTTCCTATAATAGAGTCAAGTCATTATTGCAAGTTAGTGTTGGAGTTGGTATTTGGTAACCATGAGATCCGGCTCTCTGTCGAGCTCAACTATAGGTACAAAGACTTATCAGAACCACACCCAGTACTGGAATTATCTAAGACAGAAATTTGTGACTGGCTCTTTGACCGCATCGTCCATGACAGAAACGTTCTGGCAATGACAGAGATGAAGATCAACTATCTGCTAGAGTTGGTGTCGGTGAGATGCTCTGTTAACGAGCTTGAAATATTAGTTTAGGTTGGCTAATTCGTCTCAACTTGCGAATCATTTCTCTACGTAAAACGGATCCAATAAAATCTTACTGAAATGAAGAATGAGTCACCAATAGAATGCGAGTATCCGATTGACGTTGTGTATGTTATGTGGATGAATATTTGTCTTTAATAAAGGACATTAGTGGTCATGAGATATACGCGTCTAAGGCGAATGGAGGATGCGTGAGCCAGGTTCTAGACTGTGAGGCTTGGGGCCGCTGGGGCGGAGTCCATCATCTGGCACGACTCGAGATGCTCCAAGTAGTAGGTCTTAAAAACACTCCAGTGGAACTTGGACAAAGTCGCAATCCTGTTGGCGATTCCTGATAGCTCAGAGTCGGCCTTTTTCTGCTTCAATGCTGTAAATGGTGACCCTTCACCGCGCACCTTTGACTCCGTGACTCTTTTGAGATTTGGAGGCTCTGAGGACGTCGCAGAAATGATTTCGGCGGATATTTCCTTGAATATCTTGCTCTCCATCAAACCGTAGACATTTGAGCTTGGCTGGATTTGTTTAATAAGCCAGTTGTATGCGAAATCAATCAAAGGTTGTGGCAAGTTTTGCACATGCTTCACGTCTGTGTTAGGGTCAGAAACAACGTTCTTCACTAGTTGTACTGCGATGCTTTGGATGTTCCTCGTCCACTTGATATTTCCATTGTCGTCTGTCACAATTGCCAAAATTTCGTCCTGGACGCGGTTGATGTTCTCAGGCTTAAGGCTCTTATGTCTGTATGCAACGGCGGGTTGGTAATTTATGAGAAGTTGTTTGAAGAGAACGACGCAAAGCAGATTGCAGACTAATTGTCTTACATCAGCTCTCAAAAGCACCAACCGTGTGTGGTCAAATGCCATCGTTGATGGGAACTCAGTTGCCAAGCTTCTGCATGATAACAACTTGATTATGGAGCTGGTGATCACTGAGTTTGGATCTGGTTGCTTGCCTTCATCGTCCCTTGCGATTTTATGGTTTTTGTAAAACCACTTCAAAGAGTCGGAGATGTCGATCTTGCAGTGATTAATCAACTGATTGAAATAATCCCTCTCGAATTCCGCGGCAGTCTCGATGAGCACTGGCCTCAAAATTCGCACTTGATGGTTGGCAACATCCAACTTCATGGCTTCCAAAATAGAGAATATCGAACGTAATCCCAGCACGAGCTTACAAACAGAGGCCTCTGCGTAAGCCTCCTGAAATTTTCTGATCATTTCGGAAACCCACTGGTCTCTCATTGGTGCGCAGTGGGACTTGAACACTTCACCTAGCCATTGGGCCATAGCCACGAAATCAAACGAGCCGTGGGCAAACTGCTGTAGGGTCAAGTCGATGTCCATAATTTCGTTCACTGGGGCACGGTCTTTTGCTGGTAAAAGTGACAAAAGAATGTCCCTCAATGTGGTAAATAACGCAGGTAAGCGCGGTATTTTAGACGTATCGATGCCCGAAATTCCCTTGGCATCAAAGAACTGCTGACATTCCCGCTCAATCTCCGTCCAGTATTTCTCTATCATCGATTTCTTCTTCCGGCCACGGTCTCCGTCTAAGTTTGGCCTAAACTGGAGCTGGGGGTCAAAGAGAATGTCATGTCTTAACTGGGGGTTTTTGAGAATCTCTTGCAAGTCGATTTCTTTCAAAGATTGCAAATTGATTGGAGGAAGAGAGGGAGCGGGAGTTGCAACGTTCTGTGACGGATGCTTGTTGTAGCTGGAGCTTGATGGTTGGTAGAGAACGTTGGGGTTGGCGTAGCTAAGAATTTGTTGGTTCGCTTTCAGTCTAACAGGAAATGCCTGTTGTTGCAATACCAGAGACCTGGCTGTGTAGTTGATGATAGGCAAAGAGCGTGAACGGAAACGGCGGTATAACTTGGGTGCTTTAGATGAGTTTGCATTCGATGAAGCAGCCATTCTTGCAGACTTTTTTGAAGAATGCATCAATCTGTGAACAGAGTTCTTGCGAGAGAACCTGGGGTCGTATGAGCCATTTTCGTTGGCGGTAACGCGAGAGTGTTGGTTCACGCTCGACGAGGAAGGGGCATGAGATTTGCAATCTTTTGAAAGTGAGGTTGGAGAAGGAGGTTTGGTGGCATCGGCATGAGGACTTGGATGGGCACCGAGATCATGAGGTTGATACATGATGTGTCTGTGATGGATGGAGTGGTGGTGATGATGACGATCGATGTTCATGAGTGTGTTCGAGCTTGCGTTGGTAGAAGAGATCACACCCGCCTCTACTTCTCTGGTTCCTTCGGCAGATTGTAAAGGGCCATCGGAGACGGTATCGTTGGGCGCGATGACTGAAGCATCTAGTCTAGCTCTTTTGGTCTGGTCGGCCGACGAAGAGGGGGGGTCAAGTTGCTTGGACTGGTCAAAGAAAACAGGGCGCAAGGTCTCGGTCTCTTGGAGCACCTGTTCTTTGTTTTCGTTCGAGTTGTTGAGTTGTGAAGTCATGAGTAAGATGCGGGATTTCACGAAGGCGAACTTGGAGACTAAAAGGGATAACCCAAGAGACTTCTTCTGGTCAAGTACACCGAATGACAGAAGTAAGAATGCGGTATGAGGAACAAGGAAGATAGTGCTTCACAGAAGAAGAAGTTTGTGGATCGGGGAAATTATAGGTGATGAAAGGGAAGAAAAAAGTGAATAGATGGTGGAGGGTCGCTTAGGCGCAGAGAAAAATGAGCAAGGGACGTGAGTGCATGGGGGTTTTTTAGGGTTGTGCGGAATTGATAGAAGGAATATGGGAGAAAAAAGAAAATGTGAGAAAAAGCGTCGAAAAAGAAACTCGTCATCGAGGCTGCCTACCCGCTGAGGAATTTATGGACCAGCTTCTAAATTTGTCTCAGAGGTGTAAGAAACCTGTAAAATTTCAGACGGCAACTGTTCGATGATAAAGGACAATCCATCCATGTAACAACCTTAACTGCTCAAAGTGACAGGTGGAGACTAAGTTTTTTTCCGAAACGAATTCCGTGTCACGTTACAGCGGCGTGTGTAACAATGGGTTAGATGAGAGGCCATTACTAACAAGCGGCACAGCGAGACTACCAGCGCGGAAGGGGATGTGTTTCGGGTGATGAAATTGTGCGCACTGCAATTGGTGCGAGAAGTGCGTGAGACGTAAAAAGAAACACCGCAGTGAAGACGCAAACTCGGAGAAGCCAACGCCAATAAGCAGTTTAAAAAGCGGCCACATGTGGCGCGGCAACACGGAGGCCAACGGCACCGAGAATTTTTCCACGAATTGCGTGGCGCGCACAGATGAAATTGGCAGACGCTTTCGTTCCGATGCCGAGCTCAGCAAAAAATGCTCAGACGGTGCGGATGTACCTAAAAAGGCTTGAGACGCAACCCTTATTCAAGCATGAGCCAACTGCCGTGCTGACTCTTTTCGAATTTCCATATTGGAGTAAGGCTACGGTTTTGAGATGGAATTTTCGAAACAATTGCCTGAAAATAAAGCCCACTGTAGAATCATGCCACTAGTCTGAGCCGATGAAAGCTTAGAGTTGACATGACTCAACTCCCCTGACGTATTCACGCAGAATGCCGGCAAAGCCTCGAGCACGCGGATTTATAGAAATCATAAATGCGACAAAATTCGGATGTGCGTAATCATCCACGCGCGCAAGGCATCCATGCAGTATGGTAGGACTACACCTCCACTTTCAAAACTTTGCAACAAGTGCCCAAAATTTTTGAGCTTTGTTTGCGGTACGATGTAAGGAGGGCGGAGAAGCTTCGCCCCTTAAGTACCTCACTATATCACATTGGCCTCCAAACAGGCCACAAGGGTTCGACACTGTCCGTGAAGCTCCGTTTTCATGGTCAAGCGCGGCGCTTACCTGCTTACAGCTGAAATGCAATGACGTTTGCATCACTGACTTTGTTGCATAACTGACCGTTTGCATTTTCGGTACTTCTTACGATGCAAAAAACCATGTGGGCCATCATTGAAGATGCATGACCGGATTAATCATTGCTTCTGGCCTACTGGTTACTCGTAGTAGTTGCTTTTTATGTATTACATGAGCTCACAGTGTGGGAACAATAACATCCTCTGATTCGGTATTTTACTCCTAGTGCAGCGTAAAATGGGTATGCATGCGTTCTCCATTCCGAGAGCCGTTCATCTATATCCGAATCGCGCTCGTAAATTACACCAGCTTCATTTTGGAGCAGCAAACCTAAAAGTCTTCAATTCACTTTCTCAGTAGCACTTTCCCGTAACCCCATGGAAATTTATCAGCCTCCCACAAAATTTCAGCTTCAGCACTCTTCTCTGGGCACTTTTAGTGGCTGCCGCGCACACGCACGGGGGTCAAAAGGCGGGTGAAGATCCGGTCCTCATCACATACAGACACCAAAGACAGGTTAGGCAAAAACTATACAATGGCATGCATCCCGGGTATAAACTATCGGAAGACCTCGTCTCCCGCTCCGGTGCCTGCACTTAGCCGTATGTAGCAACCGCACAAGTTATGTAACCCAAGAGATTTCTCAAGCACGACAAAATTAAAAAAGATTCAAGATCTTTCGAGCGCTTAAAAAATGCGGTGCAGAAAACCATCCTGGACCGCACTCGACGGCTCGGTTTTTTTTTTTTTGTAATTCTCCTCTCCATCGTCTCCAACCGTGAACAAGTTGCACCTAAACTAGTCCTTCATTAAACCTTTTACCAAGGGAATTCAATCTTTGCTCACGCCGAGTTGACACACGAGCCTTCCCGAAGCTGCCCTCCCCTTCTCCTCCAGAGTCCAACCCCGCCCGGCTTTAAGCCCCACCGCTATCGAAGCAAAAACTTTACAGCATTAGTGTGCTATAGCGCTGTTACTAGTGGCATCTGACACAATTAGACCGCTGTCAATGCTGCGGCCGACCAGCAGAACTGGCCCCATTGCTTTCCCCCAAAATGCCCCAAGTGGCACAAGTGCTCCCCAGACAATTGCAGCTGCCAAAGCCCGGGAAATCACGCCTAGGTCTCCATCAGTAGGTCATCACGAAACTATGCTGGATTTCCCTCACCGATCTGCCGGCCCAGTCCACGATCCAATCGGGTCACGGGCAACCAGCAATAGCCCTGCCACAATGGGTCAGACCAGCTCATCGGGGAAACCACAGACGGTGTTCATCCACAAGTTATTCGACATGTTGGAAGACCCGAGCCTATCCCATCTTATATGGTGGTCACCCTCGCAAGACTCGTTCTGCCTCTATCCGGGAGAAGAGTTCTCGAATGTGCTAGCCCAGTACTTCAAGCACACGAACATAGCCTCGTTTATCCGACAGTTGAACATGTATGGATTCCACAAGGTGAATGACAACTTCCAAGCCGAGGAAAAGCAGTCAAACTCCTCTGATTGTGGGCTGATATCCTCTGGCCTGGCGACCAAATGGGAGTTCAGGCACTCGGCGAACCACTTCCGCAAAGGCGATGTGGACTCTTTGAGCCTCATCAAAAGAAAGTCATCCAAGATTATCAACTCTCACAAGGAAATTGTCAACTTAAAGTCTTTACCTCCCACCTCCGATGCCGCCTTAGAAGAGCTAAAGGCCCCCCAGGAACACCTGAGGCAAGAGCAGTATCATCTGTCACTATATCAGCACCTGTGGGACCAAGTGAGTGAAGCAGGCTTGAGGCCCTCGCCACCCAAAGACCTCCCGGTCTCTCAGGGGCCAGGCCAACATGGTTACCCGGTTTACTCGCAGAATGTGCCTGTGCCGCATTCTCCTGACTCCCCTTTGTATGGTGACAATCTTGGTACATCCTACTTCTATGCGCCACTGCATCCGCTGTCACAGCAACTGCGCCACGCTTCTCTCCAAAATGCAGCCATTCAGGTTGACCAATCAATCAATTTCAAGCTCATTGAGATGAACGCCTCCATCGCCAGTTTGCGGGCCAGTTATCTGGATCTTCTTTCTAGATATGATAGCTTGTACGCCATGCATCACAAATCACAAACAGATCTTTTGCAGCTTACCGAAATTGTCGAAGGCCTTTTGTCCAACCCAGGCCTGGAGAAGAACCCAACCAGAAAAGAAGAAGTGCATATTGACAGGAAACTTGCCAAGACGCCAGTGGAGAATCTCAGGACCTACGGCACGGATATGAATACCTCTCCAGGCACAGTCAAACCAGCACCAAAAGCCTCTGATTTGACCCAATTTAAGAGCCAACTTCAAAACAGAGTGCCGGTTCCAGTTGCTCCCACCTCCACGAGCCAAAAGCACCAGTCTCAAGCCAGCTACAGTCTCAACGATAGTGGACTGCCAGCTACGCGGGTGTCGAACGCACCAATCGTTCCACAGGCTTATCCCCTCAACCCTAACTACACTCTTTACAGCTATGAGGGAATGAGACACTTGAATACCAACGGTGAAGAGCCTACCTTTCCTCCGAACTTGCAACCACCTAATAGACACGTATCCATCTTCGTGGACCCGCTTCAGCCAACTCCCGGGAGAGGAAGTATTGTGTCGTCCAAACGGGCGCCCTCAGGACCAAAAGTCCTCGCGGATGATAATCCTTTAACCCCAGTCCCTTCAAATTCTTCATCTGAAAAGGAGCAAGAGAAGCCTGTCACACCGGTTTACGTTCAACAGTACAAGCCCATCGCACCCAATCATGTCTATTATCAGCACATGATGCACGAACCAGCACATCTCAGAACTGCTTCTTTGCCGGTTATAGTGAAGCCTTTACCTCAAAGCATGAAGGCATCAATTCCCCAGAGACATTCCCTCACGGATATCAACCACCCCGAGTCACCACTTGATGCCGAGCAAACAAGAAAAGTGAGTCCCTCGCGAGGAACCGCAACAGGCCAAGTGACTTCGCAGCCAGCGGCCCCGCACTTGGAGCCCAGTTTTGTGCCGAAATCTGAAGATGGCAGCTCCGGCCTGGTCAGAAAGCAGCTACCCTCGATGCAGGAGTTGAACCAATCCATTCGAAGCGGCTCTCCCGTTGCGCGTATCTTTGGGTACCATGAGTATGAAAATGAAGACGAAAAAGCCAAGAGAAGAAAGCTTGAAGAATGACAGGTATTCTTCCAGAGCTCTATGGCCCATGTGATATAAATGTTGTATTATTATAGAAGAATGCCCGGCTCCCCGGTAAAAATGCTGACTTGCCCAAGTATGAGTAGTGATGCGCGAAACGCTCGCAACTAAACACACAAGGACCGTCTCCTCCGCCATCTCATCACTGATCCAAAATGGCTCCTTCTACAGCTCCCAAGCTAAAAGCGTCTAAAATCTATCCACAAAGCAGCTTCAAAAAGCTACTACGAGGTCGGACTGGGCTAGCGCTCGCAAATGATAACACAGACATGTTGGTGTACTTGATCTATATGGACTACTTGGCGAAGCTCCTTAGAAGTAATGGCCTGGGAGAGCTCAGCGAGGCAACCATTCAGAACCGACACAATCAATTGATGAAGAGATACCGTGGTTAGGATGGCTATGTACAAGTACGGTCTAGTTCAAAGAACCGTGAGGGTTTTTCAATGTCTCAATCATTGCAAGAGCATTGTTGGCATCTTTCTTATTGAACACGAACAAGCCCTGGAGCTGGGCGGTGCTGACTTTGCCCAAGAGACCCAACTCTTTGAATCTAGAGACAAACCGCTCACAGAGAGCTTTTTCGTCCTCATAGAATCTCAAGAACATGCGCTCGACCTGCGACTCCGATGCGTTGTTGATCATAACCTTGTAGTCGATTCTTCCCGGACGCAACATCGCTGGGTCCAACTTCTCCGGGTGGTTGGTGGTCATGAACGTGATGCACTCCTCGGCACTGGCCACTCCGTCCAATGCATTGAGGAGACCGGAAAAGGTAACTCCGCTTTGGTATCCCTGGTCGGAAGTCTGGTCTCTCTTGTTGAAGGCGGCATCGATGTCCTCCAATAAGAGTATAGACCTTTTCGGAATATGATTCATGAGGTGATTGAGCCGATCATCCGTCAAATTATTTTCCGACAAGTTGAGAATACAGATGTTATAGTCTAGCTCACCGGCCAATGCTTGAATGTACGATGTTTTCCCACTGCCGGGGGGCCCATACAAAAGATATCCTCTGCGATATGGAATACCACGATTGTGGTACCATTTCCCGTTTCTTAAAAAGTCCTTGACGTCGCAGAGAATCCCTTCGCTGATGCCCTTGTCCAAGATCACCGACCCCAACATTCTCTTTGTGCGGGGGTTGCCGAAAGGGCGCCATTCAGGACCCCACGACGAGTAAATCACTGTCTTGCCCTCCTGTGCTTTAAGCGCCAATGTCTTTGCCTCCTCGAGCAATTGCAGGAATAAATGGCGGTCCGAGTATAGTGTAGTGAGAGTCACTGTTTCAAATGGAGTGCCGCTGGTCATATCCAACAACTTTCCTGACCTCTCTCTGTTCACAAGCATGTAGGAACCCTTGTATCTTATCAAGTGTTTTCCTGGACCCGGCACCAACGAGAACTTGGTGCTCAGAGCTCCATTATCGTGCTGAACGAAGTCCGTCTCCACAGACATGTGTCTGGACCGGCGGTGCTTATATTGAGACATCCACTCCAAAAACCAGAGGTACAGTTTGTCCTTGGACGGGATTTCAAGGTCCACAAGCATTTGCCTGTAAACGAAGCCAGAGCCTTTGACCACTCCTTGTCTCGCTAGCGCAAGGCCCGTGCCTAGTAACATGAGCCCACCGCCAGCAGCAAAGTATGGGTTATTGCCGACCGCCTCTGTAAAGGCCAGTTTCATGAACCCAAGCATGGTGCCATCGGATCCCTCTCCGATTTTTTTCAAATCGAGCGAAGGCTTAGGTTCCGTCATAGCGAAATGTGGTGGAGAAGCGCCGAGAGGTGCGTGCTCTCCAGGCGCTGCTTTGGATGGTGCAAAGGTGCTCGCAGCCCCGATGCGTCCATGTCCCTCCGTCATGGCACAACCCCCCGATATTTGACCGTGAACGTGTTGAGCATCGGCTTACGCTTTGTCGACTCGCCCTACTGCTTGTGGGCCTTTAATTGTCTCTGACCGTTTTTCTTGTCGGCGGGAACCGTGACCAGGGCGGTGCATTGTATGCAGGCGCATGTATAGGTTCTCAATCAGTTTGCTTCCACAATAAAACTAAACCAACCACACCGATGGACAATGTACAACAAAGTGACCCTATAGGGGGAGTTGCGATTGCAGCAGATACCCCAGAAGTGACCACGTCAGCCCCCCAGGTATCTCAAAACCCGTTTGCTGAGGGCTCTTTCGATGCCGCCAGAAACTCACACGACCTCGACCAGGTCGATCCAGCCCAAAACTTCCCCTACACACCCACAGCGATTCCGCAAAATGCTTTACGGAAATGTGTTTTTAAGACCTCCAACCGAATTCTTGACGACATGCGATTCACCCCTGCCTTTTTTGAGGCAAAAGCCAACGGAGAGATCTCCAGCGACATCACGTCATTGCTTAGGTCACGGCCAATTGAGTATAAAACATTGATTCCAGCTTCCTTGGCCTCTAAAAAGCCTCTATGCCTTATATCCAATAATACAGCCAGTCAAGCTATGCCTCTTACTCGCAAAGAATATGCGAATTCCGCAATGGTGGTCACCACAATCCGGGGTCTAATTGTGAGTCAGAATTGTGATCGTGTATGTCATTTCAAAGTGAAGTTTCTCGATAACTTGCAAAAAAGATCCTCGACATCTATAGGCAAGCACCAGTTCCATTTGATCGAGAGAGAGTCAGTTTCTGTGGACGACCTCAAATTATTGGAAGATTCCTCCGTGGCTAGTGACAATCTTCTCGATGATGCAATTTACAAAACCCTCAATGACTCTATGGATCAAATCATGAGAGTATCAGTTTATTCCTCAGAGTTTACCCCAGAGGACTTGAGCGCACTCACAGACCATGGAATCATCAAAGCAAGGTATATGAAGTCTCTAGAATGCTCCCCTCTGCAATCACTTTCGCCAGATGCCATTCCTGGACCAGTGCAATGTTACCAAACTCTTCTCAAGGTTCTTAAAGGTCCAATCATGCTTGCCCCAGACGAAGCCATACATACAATCAAAAGGTCAAAGACGAGCTTGGATGCCAGACTTGACATTGACCTTTTATTCAACAGATTATCTTTTACTCTAGGCAGTGATAGTGACATTTTGGTACCTCCAAATCTTTCGATCAACAGTGCTTTAAAAGAAAGCTACATACGAAAATCCAATGAGATCATTTACTTGGGAAAGTCCCTCAAAGTGAATCAGAAAAACGAATTTGATGTCACATACTCCTTTAATGACAACATGTCGCAACTCCACGTTGCATTGGCCGAATTCGACAAAAACGCATCTTTAACTTTGGCCCGCAACGACGACACTAATAAGCTGCCTGATTATATAAGCTTGAGTTGTTATACTTTTGGTCTGGATGAGCTTATTATCTGGTGCTATGAGCAGACTGTCAACTCTGATCCTTCTAACAAGAGTATCTACGTTGATAGCTTTAAGGAAATCTTAGCACTGAGACTGTATGTGTCTTCCAATAGGTTGCGGTCTTATTATAACAACCAAATGTCTAGGGGCTTGATGTATGGATTGTCTGATTATCGAAATTCCCTCAAGGAGATCGGAATCGAAGGGGTTCCAGATGACGTCGATATTGATGAACAAGCTATCATTGAGATGTACAAGGCCTCATGCAAATCTAATCCGAAAAATTACTGTTACTTTAACAAACATCTCACTGCAATAGCTGCAATCCGCAACAGCAACCACATCAAAGACTTTTTGCAAACGGAGATTATTCCACAATCGATTGCATTAGATGAGTTGCGAATTGAGGATGTCACGGAGGATGAAGTTGCAGTAACTGCATACGAATTCCGACTAGATGAAGTCATGCAGTCGGTAAATTTCAATCTTCAGAGTCCAGAAATAAAAATGCTCCAGAAGTGTATGCTTTCCATTGCAGTTTTCCGCAAAAGTTACATATTATTGACTTATGTGGACAACAACATGCCTGAGCTCTTGCAAACAAAATCAAGATCTTTGAGCGACTGCTACCAACTTTTCGACTGTGATATCAGCACTAGCGACTTTGACTTAATATCAAAGTTCCAAACTTTGATGGCTAAATCATCGCAAGACGATGAAGTTAATGTTCGCGATCTTAGAAGCTCCTTCAAAAACATAGCAACTGGCAGACAGTCGGACATACTCTTCAGCTTTTTGCAGGATGGGAAGGTTGACGCGTCTCTCTTGCCTGCCGAAAATTGGCCAGCGGGTCTTGACAATATTGGTAACACATGCTATTTGAACTCGTTGCTCCAATACTATTTCTCGATAAAGCCACTTAGAGACACAATTCTAGGGTTCGATGAATGCGAAATTGACAGAAGCAGACTTCTTAAAAGAAAAATCGGAGGCAGGTTTGTCGAAAGCTCAGAAATCGATCGCTCCATCCAATTCATCTACCGTCTTCAAGAGCTTTTCAACGAAATGATCACTACCAATAAGAGGTATGTTCAGCCCAGCAAGGAATTGGTTTATCTCTCATTTTTGCCGCTCTCCCAGCCAGTAACATTTCAAGAGAAAGCTATTGATTCTAATATGGGAGAAACTATTCTGGTTCCAGATGATGTTGAAATAAAGTCGGAGGAGAATTTAATCGACATGGATTCGTCTCAGGATTTCCAATTACAAGAAACGACAAGTGATGCTCCCGATATTGCTACCAAAGACCGCCAAACCAAAATTATGAGTATTGGACAGGATCAGATTGAAAGCGCCATAGAGATTGGGCGGCAGCAAGATGTGACCGAGTGCATTGATAACGTCACGTTTCAAATTGAGACTGCGCTTGAACCTGAAAGGATGGAGGACGATGGTGAGCAGTATGACTTGATCAAACAGCTCTTCTGTGGCAAAACTAAGCAAACCATTCTTCCGCTCGAAGGCAATGGCCCACCCCGTATCACCACTGAACGGTTTTTCAGTTTAATTATCAATGTGGGCGATCATCCAAGAAACATCTATGATACCTTGGACAACTATTTTGGAGAGAACATGGTGAATTTGGGATCTGAAATGGTAAAAATGTCTCTGACAATTCTGGAGGTGCCTGAGATTCTCCAGTTCCAGGTTCAAAGAGTTTTGTTCGACCGCGAGAAGCTAATGGCCTACAAGTCTCTTGAGGTCATTCCTTTCGGAGAGAGCATTTACCTTGACAGGTATTTGAGTACCGAAGACCCGGAAATCTTGGCCAAGCGTCAGGAAGTGTTTGAGTGGAAAACCGAGATCAAGGCTCTTGAAGAAGAAAAGAATTCACTTCTAGAGGTGGACGCAACCACCAAACTATCCGTTGTTGACACCTTGACAGCCACTGCTCGGTACTTGAGGACTAAGGTTCTTACCAGCAATGAACTCAGCATTAAACCGGAGACCATAGAGGCGTTGGAAACTCAGATTGCGGAAATGAAGCATCGGTTGCAAACTATTGAGGATCAGGTTAAGGCGTTGCAGCAAAGTATATCAGACCAGTTCGCGTCATACCAGGAAGTGGGCTACTCTCTTTTCGCCGTCTTCATTCATCGCGGCGAAGCATCTTACGGCCACTACTGGGTGTACATCAAAGATCTGAAGAGAAATCTCTACAGAAAGTACAACGACGACACGGTGACGGAAGTTCCAGCGTCCGAAATCTTCAATTTCACCGAAACAAACACCGCCACCCCATACTACATGGTGTATGTGAAGGAGAGTTTGCAGGAGAGCTACATAGATCCTCTCAAAAGGGAAATCCTGGGTAGTTGAGCATGAGGCGCCCCACCAGCGCGTGCGTGCAATATACTGCACAATAGAGAAATTCAGCTATTCCCCATAATATCTTCAATTCTGCATGTAGCCGCGCATTGTTGCGGTCAACCAGCCTTGACCTTTACCGATATCTTATCGCCACAGCACCAAGTACTCCAAATATACGCGGCACCGATGAGAACTTCTTTTTTGCTACATGCAATTCTGCATGTGGCTTTCTTATCAACAGCCCTCGCTTCCCAAAATCCTACCTTTGGCAACGTACTAGATCCACGCGTTTGGGACTCGGCGTTCCTGGAGGTGTTCGTCCCGCTCTACTCAGACAAGCCGCAGCAGGATCCTCTTAAGGAAAAGTGCCCCCCCTGCTTCAATTGCAACTTGCCGAATTTTGAATGTACCCAATTCTCCCAATGCAACACCTTTACCGGCATGTGCGAGTGCCGTGACGGCTACGGAAGCATGGACTGTTCCGTGCCCTTATGCGGCTCCCTCTCGGATGGTAATCGGAACAGGCCCATGAGAAAAAACAGTACCTGTGACTGTAAAGAAGGTTGGACAGGAATCAATTGCAATTTGTGCACCGATGACGAATCCTGCGATGCGTTCATGCCTGAGGGCATTAAAGGCTCGTGCTACAAGGGCGGACGAGTGGTGAACAAGTTCCACCTGATGTGTGATGTGACGAACAAGAAGATTATATCCATTCTAGCCGGGAAGATTCCACAAGCAACCTTCAGCTGCAACACCTCAGCGGCTACGTGCGACTTCCAGTTCTGGATTGATCAAAAGGAGTCCTTCTACTGTGACTTGTCCCAATGCCAGTTTGACTTTGACCACAATTCCAATTCAACCAAGTACAAATGTGACGACATGTTCTGCAAATGCTTGCCTGACAGAATGCTCTGCGGTGAGTCTGGCTCCATCGATATTTCGGAGTTTTTGACCGAAACAATCAAGGGCCCGGGAGACTTCAGCTGCAACGTGAACAATAACAAGTGCACTTTCTCGGAGCCCAGTATGAATGATCTCATCTCCTCTGTTTTTGGGGACCCTTACATTATGCTTGAGTGCAATTCGGGTGAATGTTTACACAAGAGTGAAATCCCCGACTACAGTTTCCACCCCGACCGAAGGCTTACCTGGAGCAACATAATCACTTTGGGTGCAGTCCTTGCTGTTATTTCAATCACCATTGCTTGGGCTGCTTATTATATCGGAAGAAGCCCACTATTCTCATCCAAGGGCGTCGCTGATATCAGCGCGGACCAAGTTCCCCTGAGCGCTTTTGAGGAAAATTGTACTCCAGCAACCTTGTCTTTCTCCAAAATTTCCTATACCTTGCCCAATGGCTCAAAAGTGCTCAACGACATTTATGGACTTGCTGAGCCCGGACAGTGCCTTGCGATCATGGGAGGTTCTGGTGCTGGTAAGACTACATTGCTTGATATTCTTGCGGGCAAAAATAAAAGGGGCTCGGTGAGAGGAGACATTCATGTAAACGGCTCGGTCTTACATCCTTCCCTCTATAAGACAATTGTTGGTTTTGTTGACCAGGAGGACCATTTGATCCCTACCCTCACTGTGTATGAAACTGTGCTTAACAGTGCTCTCTTGAGATTGCCAAGATCAATGAGCCTCAATGCAAAAGTCGCCAGGGTGATTGAAGTCTTGAACGAATTGAGAATCCTTAGTATTAAAGATAGAGTGATCGGATCAGACTTGAACCGGGGCATATCCGGAGGCGAGAAGAGAAGAGTCTCAATTGCATGTGAATTGGTTACCTCGCCTTCGATCTTATTTTTGGATGAACCGACCTCGGGCTTGGATGCTTATAATGCAAAAAATGTGGTGGACTCCCTCGTCAAGTTGGCAAAGGACTTTCAAAGGACTGTGGTGTTCACGATCCATCAACCAAGAAGTAACATTGTGTCATTGTTTGACAAACTTACTCTACTCAGTGAGGGAGACCTCATTTTTTCAGGCGATATGATCAAATGCAATGACTACTTCGGCAGGAACGGCTACAAATGCCCCCTCGGGTACAATATAGCTGATTATCTCATTGATATAACCGTTGATCACAAGAAGGTCATCAAGGTTCCAGGGACAGCAAGCTCCGAGGATATTCATGCTGCGTTTGCTTCAGGTAGTGCTAATGAAACCGATGTGACGCAAGAATGGGAACACTACGCAGTGCATAGAGATGAGTATAGCTATATGCCCATTGGCGACTCTTCAGGTAACGGCGACAAACTTGTGACCATGAATACTAAATTGCCGCAAATGTTTGAGGAGTCAGCTCTAGGGGCCGAGCTCAGACAGAGTATACAGGAACTTACCGATGATCCAAAGGAGTTTGTGGTGCACCACGACTTGATGAGAAAAGCCAATGTCTTTACGCAGTGTTGCATTCTCTCCTCCCGAACGTTCAAGAACCTTTACAGAAACCCGAAGCTTCTTCTCACCAACTACATCTTGTCGCTCATGGTTGGATTGTTTTGTGGCTATGTTTACTACGATGTCAGCAATGACATAAGCGGGTTCCAGAATAGGCTTGGAGTCTTCTTTTTTATATTGGCTTTGTTTGGATTCTCCTCGTTGACTGGCTTGCATTCGTTCGCTCAGGAACGGATCATATTCATCCGTGAAAGAGCCAACAACTACTACCATCCGTCAGCCTACTATTTGAGCAAGATCATGTGTGATTTGATACCCTTGCGAGTGCTTCCGCCCATAATACTACTCAGTATTTTGTATCCTATGGTCGGGTTGACTATGGAGCACAACGGGTTCTTGAAAGCTCTTGCTATATTGGTTCTCTTCAATCTCGCGATTGCCACTGAAATCTTGATTGTGGGCATATTAATCAAAGACCCCGGTACCTCGACAACCATTGGAGTGTTGATTCTTTTGTTCTCTTTACTTTTTGCCGGTCTCTTCATCAACAGCGATGATCTTAAGGTACAAACAAAGTGGCTCCAATGGATATCCCTCTTCCATTACGCGTACGAAGCGTTGGCCATCAACGAGGTAAAGGACTTGATACTTAGAGAGAAGAAATACGGTCTTTCCATTGAGGTCCCGGGGGCTGTTATCCTTAGCACTTTTGGCTTCGATGTGTCGGCGCTTTGGAATGACCTCCTTTGGTTGATCAGCTTGGGAATTACTTTCGTCGTCTTTGGCTACATCTTCTTGTACAACTTCACTTATGAGCGGCGCTAAATTTTGAATAAACGTATTAATAGGTTAGTGAGCGCAGGTAAAACTCGGCAATATTTGATAGACGCTTTTACTCTTTAGGTAATCATCTTGGTTGATCTATCGCCTCGCTATTTCACCCCCTCGCTTTTTCGCCACCTGGCTCTTTCACCATCTCAACTCTCTGAACCATCTCTACAAGCATCCGTACTCAAGAAAGAGAACATGTCAATTCTTTGTATGGATAATTGTAGTGAATTTCGAGCCTCGTGGGTATTTTGGAGTTGAAATTCCAAGTTTGTGATTTTTAAAAGCCCTTTTAAAAAGGCCAGGTCTGCGCTCAGGACCTTTTGATACAGTGTACAGGTTTTCCAGAGAAATCGAGAACATGCTCATTTGGAAAAGTCTTGCATTAATGCACAATACTAGAATTCCCCGCCTATTGTATGTACTTTGGATGTATTTTGTATTTTTGGATTGAGCCTGGTTACACTTCTTTTACACTCCGTGTCCTATCTTCATGACTTAGACATGCCATCTTTGACAAGCAACACTAAGCGAGCACTACGTATCATGCATCCTAGACTCTTCTGCGAAAAGTGTCTGCTCTCCGATCAAGTTATAGGGTCTTTTTCTGGCTACTTCTATTGACCAATTTTCAGTAGGTGTAGAAGAATTTATGCGTAGCCGTCAAATCAGTCCCCACCACGGCTGGATGCCGCTATTACGATGGGGGATTTTGGAGGCCAGGTCTTCTGCATGCTTTTCGAGAATGATGGCGGAATCTTCCACTGGGACTCATTACTCATCTTCATCTATTGAATGGTGGGATATGGTACCACGTGTTGAGCGGGACCACAAACCTCTGAGTTTTGAACGATGATGTGCTTTGATTTCGAGGATCTACCAAATGTGGACCTTTCACAATCGTCTCGGTTATGCTCAAATGCCCCACTGGATCTATGTACACTATGACCTCTGGCTACTTATTCTGTGTTGAATCCCTTCGAGGAAGAGCGGGAGTCAAAACTTCTACTTTCAAATTCCAGCATTGTCGCCACCACCTTTGGAAGCTCGCCAACCAAAGCTGCATATGTTTGTGGTCCATTGCATGAAACGAATGTGCTCGTATTTGACATCACAAGCAATGTGGGACCCTTTGCCCTGCATATGTTTCCGCATCATGTATCATTAAATGTGGGAGTTCAGTGCTCCATTCGGTGTTTTGACGCTGCACTGCATCCACCCTTTCACGCCACGCGTTCGCGACGCCCCATACCGGACTGACCGCGCGCAGTTGAGCCCAGGCATAAAGCGACCCTGAGGACGAGCCCAACACAATACCACGCCAGCAATATGGCCGGGATACTCGTAAAGATTGAACTGAATAAATTAGTGCCAAAGATTTATTCCAGAGATGAATGATTAATTCCAAAGACTAACTCCAGACATGAGTCAAAACGTCCCAAAGCGCGACGCCTCGCTGTGACTGCTATGGACTCTAATTGTACACTAAGGGCTCCTTCGAGAAGTTATCTGACCCAACTACTAAGCGATATCAAGATCGTGATGACAGATCATTTCAAGACTCACTCAACATAAAGAGGTGGTGCTTTACTATTACAAAATCAGATCAAAAACAGAGCACTTAGGAATTCTCTTGTGTATCGAGCAAAACCCCCAACTTACGAGCAATCAACGTACGCTCTGCCGTATTACCAAGCTTCTCGCATAGGGTGGGAAGCTTGACTCTCTCTTTTTGTCTGTAAAGATCAAGGAACTTGGCAAACTCTTCTTTGGTGAAGTTCTGGAATCTCGTGTTGGACCTCGTTTGCTCCTCGATAAATCGATCGAGGTGCCTCCTTCTCTTGTAGAGTCCGACAGTTGGATTATCCCTTCTCCATTCGACGCCGTACTTTTCATCTCTTTTTCGGAAACTCATGAACCCATCGCGGGACGTGTACCACTCGTGATATGCATCGATTACCTTATTCGTGTTGCGTGAAATAAAGCGATGTTCTTCCGGTATCTCGGATGGTTCTTTTTTTGGGGCCAACGGCGAAATCAGATCCTTTTTACGTCTCTTGGAGTCCCTTACTTCAGCATGCAATTCAGAATTCACACTGTGTTCTGGCATGATGCCATCTCTGGTAAATATGTTCTCTCTGGGAATGATGCTATCTTCGGTGACGATACTGTCTTCGGTAACGACGCTTTCTTCGGGAAGGACGCTTTCGTTGGAAATGAGGCTCTCTTCAGCAAGACTATCAAATGTTTTGCTTTGCTGAATCATACCAAGCTTGGTCTCGATGGCAATTATTCTACCCTCAATCGAGGTAAACAGATTCTCGATGTACTTCATCATCTCGCTGGCTCCATACTCTGCTATTGCCTTTCCATGAGTGACTGAAGAAGTGACGGCATCCATGGTGCTAGTCCGAACGCAATCTTGTAAATCGTGACTCAAGCTATATTTAAGATCGGTGAGCATTTCATTCATCCATGCTTGCTTCAAAGCGGTGAACTCACTTCTCATCTCTTCACGGAGCCCCTTGAGCTCGTCCTGGACTTTGATGGTACTCTTGGATTGCCTTTCCACGACTTCTCGGACTGCTTCCATCTTGTGAGTTAACACTGGGGTAGTATCAGTAAATTTTTGCACCATGCTTATTTGGTTCATCTGGTAGCGGTTGTTTTGTTCAATGGGTTGTAATTGGGGGTACATCGCATACATCGCGACTTTGAAATGGCCGTTTTCGCCGCCATCACCTTTGAAACACTGCGTTGTTTCACGCCATTTCTTTTGCGGATCTTGCCTGCTTCAACCCTGTGTCAATCTTTATACATATGTATGAACAGTGCATGGTACATAATGGGGGAGAGGGGAGCCAGCCCTTTTACAAATTGTGAATATAGCACATCCTTTCTTGCATGCGTTTTGCAGCCCTCAATCGACTACCGCGAAGTCTGACCAAAATAGCAGGACAATTCCTGGTTAAGAGAGACCCAGCCACTCACGCCCGCGCGCATGCAGGGAAAATGAAGACATGCGAGAAGCTATCCAGATGTAATTCCCCGCCATGATGGTTGCATAACACCACCACCCATCCAAATGACAGAGAGTTATAACCAGGTCGAGGCAGCCTATTTGCTGGGCTATCATCCGACTCTCGACTCCACAAGCATCACTTTTTGCATCCGGACATGTCCAGAAAGGGGTTCCTCCTAGAGTGAATGCAATTCAAAAAATACGTTATACACACCAACTCCCTGAGACTTTGAATTTGTCTCAGATGAGAAACCATGGTCGCCCGGAGTACTGTTGAACCTCTAGCATGTGAATGCTGCGCCTGTCCACTACACCGGGAAGCTCATGGCCTCCACTCAAAGCAGTTCTTAACCACTGGTTACTTCACTGGAGCATTTGATATCCTCTTTGTTGTGAATGGAAGTATGCTTGGGATTGTGTCATCTAGCGCGCATATATCTTACTGACTATTAGCAGGCGGCTGATGTGCTGCAGTTTTCTGTCTAATTATAGTGAGCATTGCTCACATAGTTGGACTTTGCTCGATGGCGCTTACATCAGCAACTTGAGAATTGATTGTCCTTCCTAGATTTTTTATTTTATTGTGGCGAAGCAAATCGTCGCGACTGTCCCAGCACTTAGAGCACAGCTATATCGGTATCTGATTGTCTCTACGCTCGGTCTTGCCAGTAGAAAATAATTTTGGTTGCGTACCATTGGGGCCTTTTCAAAAGTGCGGGAAGCCTATTTCGCTCAATAGCTTGTGATTTCAGATCAAATTCGAACTACAGGGACATTTCAAAGATGACACAAAGCAGGGAGCAACATCTTGGTGGCGCAAGGCTTCTGCCTCTCTGCAGTTTATATTGATTTCCGCCATTTCACTCTCTGAGATGTGGAATCCCAACTCATTGATGTACCTTCGGATTCTGAGTCCCTCATGGATCAGTATAAGTTCAAAGAGCATTCGTTGGGTCTCTGAGCGATACCAAGAACTCCAGCCTGGCATTAGTACTACCATAATTGGATTTCCTGACCCCACTATTTGCTTCAGAAAGCCTGCTCCATGTCAGTATTGCAATCCATAAATGGCGAGAAATTGCTGGAGTGCCCCGCGGAAGATCTAAAGTTGGTCATCGTTGCCTGTGAATTTTTCATTTCCTCCTCCTTCTGTATCCTATCGGACATTCACTACTCCTTGAAATCCCGGCCAGCTTCGAGCATGTCAACCGAAATCCTCCTATACTCAAAAGATCCGGCGGTTTTATACGCATAGACTCTTCTAGTGTGTGCTTTTGCCAAGACACGAGCCTTCATAACACATGGGGGTGGCGTACTACAAAAATTCATTGAAGTAATCAAAGAGGGATTCTTGTTTTGGTCATGCTTCCGTTAAAATTGGGCAGCACATGAACAGGCTTCTTCAGATCCACGTAATGCACAAAATTTTGCTTACATTGTGATATTTGATGAGTTGAATCACCTCTTGCGAAGCTTCTTGAACTGACTAATAAGCATGTCTTGCGTCCGGGTGCTTTAAAGTGTTTTCATTCTCGACTTCTCCCCCACTTTTGATTACCTGCATCCAATGAGAGGTTCCACAGACCCCCCAAGAGAGATCCTCTCTGTTAGTTTTCAACTGGACACCGCTCCATGTGGGATCTAATTTTGGACGTCATTGTCCCCATCTAGTACCTGTATGCTCTTTAAGCCAAAAAGTTGTTCATGGTGGCTTTCTTTGCCATTTTTTTTGGTTCCGTATGAGATTCCTTACTGAAGCAATTTTTTTTTGACGCAATGAAAATGCCCCGAACAATGGCATCAGAAAGTATACATAAACTGCATCGTTTTTATGCAGTTGTTTTTAAGCAACCTATGTTTTTTATGTCTCCTTTTTTGCCTCTTTGTATTATGCAATCCAATGCTCGCATGAAAAGTCGGTTATACGTTTAAGTACAAGACATATTTCGAGTATAGTATTGCTTTTCTTCAAATTTTCAGGAACTGTATCATTCATTTACTTCTTTGCTGTCATTCATCTTCAACCCCTGACTGAAGCCTTGCGAATTACTCCAACTGACTAGTACTTTCGACTGCCTAGCGCGACCAGTCTTGTTTATACTAATCTTTTCCAAAGAGAGAAATACCCAGTAGGCACAGTGTGCGTGTAGAAAATATCATGTAATGGAGCCAGGACTGTATTTTTTGAATCCACAGAAACCCTGGAAAAGTATACTGTATGGTATAGTTTTTCCAGTTTTTTTCAGTTGTGTAAATGGCAACTTGTCCGAGTGGTCTAAGGAGAAAGATTAGAAATCTTTTGGGCTCTGCCCGCGCAGGTTCGAGTCCTGCAGTTGTCGTCAACTTTTTTTAACCGAAGCAGGGGAAGACGTGCGTACGGCTNCAACTTTTTTTAACCGAAGCAGGGGAAGACGTGCGTACGGCTCTCGCTTACGCTCGTTTTAGACTGGGATGTAAATTTTTATGGCCGCACTGGCCATTCCTGCACGAACGGATGGCAACTGACGTCAAACTTTGCCCACACATTGGAACCCCTATTCCTTTTCACGAGTATAATATCGCAACTGGGCACCTTGGAATTTTACTCCTCACGTCTAACACACTCGATAAGATTGATGGGGTATACCTGCGCAAAGTCTCTGCAGACAAACTCAGGCTATCTGAAGTACTGGCTTTATGACTCGATATCTCTCTCGAGAAGCTATACAATAATCCAAAGTTTGCAGTAGAGCAGATCAAAATATCTAACATACTATACACATCTAATTTTCTTATTCTTTTTTTTGTTCATTTTCGTAAAACGGCTTTCAAGTGCATTATGTACAGCAGGTAAAGAATCGAGCATCAAGAGTTTTGGATCTGAGACAGGAAGAAATTAGTATGACGGCCCGATACCAGTAGCAGGAGACGGAGAGAAACAGGGGATTCATGAATGGACCTTATTCTGAGATAAACGTGGCCTCGTTAAAAGCAATACCCTCTTCGGTTTTTCCATTGAAGGTGGCAGTAAGCGTATTGCAGAACTGGTAGATGTAAGGCTTTGCACCGGCAACACCACTCACAATGTTCTTGACAAATTGAGGGATTTCGGCCATGACGTCCACGCGCTCAACAAGTTGCTTAATCGGACCTCGAACTTGTCCAATACTGGTTGCGTCTTTTCCGTCGGTGAAATCGAAGGTAATGGCACCAGGAACAGGCCAGCCAACTTCGTCCACTTGCGAATCTTCATGAGTGATCTGATTGTCGATGGACGTCGCAATAATCAGGTCGTTGGAAGTCACAATACCAATATTGACTTTGGTAGTTGCGTAGGACTTTGGCGTGGTGAATTCCATTTGTACGGCGCTGAAGTTTTCCGACTGGAAATTCAAGAAGTTCCAGGACTTGGCGGCGTGGTGCGGCTTCATACCTTGCAAGGCCATGACAAACATGGTGTAACCATCAATATCCACAGAGCTGGCCTTCAACTTGATGGAGCCCTTCACAGAACACCTTGGCCAAAACAGATGCCTCATGGTGCCCCAAGGCTCCTTGATGTCTTCACCATAGAAGGTGGTCCCATCCGTGCCGAAAATGACCCCTGGCACTAACTTGGTAATGAGTAAATCGACCTCCGAATTTGGGTTCACAGTAGACTTGATGTGGAACGTGTCGTGGCTTTCTCCAGAGTTGACAATAGAAAGATTGTCAGCATAAAAGTTAGCGCCTTCGGTCCGGAAGTTCTCTAGAGCGGTGGAGGTCCAGATGCAGTTCGGATCATCGCCACCGGATTTATTGTTGAACAATCGAAAGGTGAATTGGGCAGTGGTCTTGATACCCATGATGTTTGAGTGGATGATCTGCGCAAAACCAGTGTACCCATTCCTCAAGTCGGTGAAGTAAAAGGTTTGCGTTTCGACATTGGTGTAGTTGGGATGCTTCCAAGCAAAATCCTCGACGGGCGCCTCTCTGGACACGGGGATGCCGCCATGGATAAAGTCCGTGACAGGATGAATCGCTTGGCGGCCATACTCTGGCTCAGCCGTTCCAGCAACGGCAGACAATCCTGATTGAACCCACTTTAGCATTTTGTTTTATGTTGGGGGTCTAGGAGGTTGCGAAGAAGCTACGAAATGACTGGGGGCCGGTTTTGGGCAGCACACGCACCCAGAGTGGCAACGCACATTTTTATCAACCGTTTCGGAGCGGACCGAAGTCATTCGAAGGTGGGGATCCGGCTTCTTCAATTGCCGTATCTAGCCCTACAGTGAGGAGTGCCCCCGTGACTGCCCGCGCAAGAACGATCTCTAGTCACGCCCACCCAGGGTCAGGCGGCGGTTCGTGGCCTAAGAATACATGCGCGGGATTTTTATGTGTGACTGGGTCATTCAGGCCTTGGATCCGCGTAGCGCTCCTCCTTGTTGCGCGCATCTGATACCCGTTCGCAGGACAGTCCTGTACTGAGTTATTGTCTCATATGATTGCCGAATCTGGAAGCGCGTTCCTGTATTCTAAAACATGCCTAGACAAAGAAACCCGAATCCTTTGATGAAACAAACCTTCCTGCTCCTCGCAGTGCATTATGTGTCGTGTTTCAAAAACTTCAGAGGCAACCTTAAGGCATATATTGTCGTGCACCTTCTGTTGGGGAAGGGGGATGTATGCTCTTACCCGAGACGCAGACTAAAATGTGCGGTGGGGTTAGACGGAGTCAATGAGGCGCGTCCATGACTTCTAGACCACCAGACCAAGATAACCACGAGGGCCCGCAGTCCTCGAGCGTGACATGAAAAGCAGCAGAAACTATTCGGCAGAGGATTGGCCCTGGAATTTTACCGCTGTTTTATACCTGCACGTGCCGCTCGCCGCCCGCAGGAGCGAGAAACGTGCCTCTGATCTATATTCAGTAGGCTACACGAATACTATGTACAGGTGCGATTGAAGAATAGGTTCATCTTGGGCGTCCCTTCACTTACACCGAAAGCCACTTGGGCTAACTGGAAGCCACCGGACGAGTGAACAACTCGAGAATATTTTTGAGTCCGGCGGGCCGTTTAACTTGGATCCCGCAGCAACCAGCGGTTCCACCGGCTCGTCCCCGCAAATGTGGGTACATCGCACTTCCGCCTATATTTTCTCTGCCTATCGCCTGCAACGGTGTGCATCAGGCCTCCTTCGCATACTCAGTGTAGCACCCAAAGGTTATTTCATGAGGTAATGCTCCATTCTTTCAACCCTCTTTTCCACACACGCAAATCGTCTTCTCCCTGAACCTTTCTACGTTTCAATTTTTTGTTGCCGGAAATTTCTTCCCAGTCTCGAGATTTCATTTGTGACTTCAAATCATCCAATATCGTCAATGACGCCGTCAATTCTGACCTTGCATCCGCCTCCTCTGGCCCGACCCACGGCGCTAGCCTTGAAATTGAATCTGGACGTGTTGGAGCAGCTACGCAAGGTATGCAAGTCCACCACAAAACCGAAGCTCATAGTCAAAGATGGTCAGTTCGTATGTATTGCCCACCTCAGAGGGTGTTTCCTAAAATAGCAAAAAACCCGTACTAACTCCCCCCAGCTGATAAAGATCGATGATTCGTTGATATTCCCATGTTCTAGCTCCCCCGAGTCTCTACGCTTCGACATATATTCTCCTGATGCTGTGGCGTCGCATGAATACAAGTTCACGGGCACAATCACAGATCGCCTCAACGTTTTGAGTGATCCCCGCCAAATTAAGGAGCATTTAAAGTCATCAGCATCAGCAGTGAAGCGGACTCTTGGGCAACAATCACCTAGCGTGACCGCAGTCCCTGGACCACTGCAGCCCCAGGAGTCTTACACACTGGATTCTCTGCGTGCGTACACTGTCAAGAGTACTGACACCAAAGCCATGATCACGCTCAAATTTTTGTCTCTTATTGCATTGGGACCCATGAAAAGAGCCACTATTGAAGAAAAGTTCAATAGCAAACAAGTTCTTTCTAGAGGCGAAATGGAGACGCTCTTCTCCACTCATACTCAGCCATACCATGCCGATGATACATTTATCGAAGCCGACGTATTCCCGTTGCTTGACTCGGGGGCCATTGATCTAGATCCTCATGGTGAATATTTCATCTTGAAGGACAAGGCATACAAGCACTTGCGTCCTTTCCAATGGCAACATTACACAGACTACGAGCGAGGTTTGGTGGTTGGAAATGCCAGCAATGCATTGGGTCGCTTGGGATTCCTGGACACTCATCCTCTCAGACGGATCGTTAATGAAAAGATTTCCTCCCTGAGTCCGCCTGCAAAAAAAACCACTCCGCTAGGTGGAGGTTTACTTATGAGCAATACCAAGAAACCTAGACCGCTGGCAAACACAACCGTCTCAAACTCGCCACGACCAGCACAATCATCATCATTGGCACAAAAGCGCCCCTTCTCCGAGTCTCCAGGATTAGATAGAGAAGCTCGCCTGAGGGTCACAGCAAAGAAAGAGCGCTTGAGCGTCTCCCCTTCGAAGAATACTTCTAATCCCGGCTATGTGGCTTCACTGGCAAGTTCGCTGTCGTCAGAGGACGAAAAGCTCGCCAAAAAGACCGAGAGAAGTGGGAAACGTTGCTACAGCAATGAAAGCAATAATAGCATCAGCAGTGTGAACAGCGGGAATAGTGCTCAAAGCCATCCCAACTTGTACACGCTGCCTTCTTCAACCAACGAAGAAAACAATCTGGATTTTCACTATAGTGACGAGGATAAAAAACTTTCAGCAATCCAAAAAATTGCACCCTCACTCCCCTCGCGGCCGTCCAGCACAATATCCAATCACGAAAAGAAGCAACAGTACTATTCCCAACTTGCACTGAAATTCAGGGCAAAGTACATGGAATATGAGCAGTTGCACAGGCAGCTCAGCAGAGAACCCTCGAAGGGCACTGCAGCAGAAAAGAAGAGAAAATTGATGAAACTTTTCGAGCTTCACAACTCCTTATCGGAATGGAAGAAACAGCTTTGGGACTATCACAACGAGAATAGCATGGCAGAGGAGGTCATGAATTTGTCAAAGCACCGCAAACTGAACAGCAACTCGAGAAACGACGGTGCAGCCAAATTCACGTCTGGTGCTCATGCGAAGCCCAACTCAAGTGCGCTTTCAGGTGTTGGCCGGGTTCCGGTCAAGACCAAAATCGCACTTAATTACTAGGCTCCACAAGAGCAATCTTTCGTATACCCTTTCCAAAAGGTACAAATTAACATTCATACTTTAATACATTTGGCATTTACAGCCCTGAGTTTTCCTCAGCGAGCTCTTCAGGTGCGCGGCGTGCGCATCTTCAAGTGCTCTCAGTCAACCGCCGTGGTTAAGGACACACCATCATGTCAGCGCCAGAGCCCGTGAAACAAGAGTATGAGGGCGAAGGCATTGACTTAAAATCATCGCCCGGTCCAATGGTGTCAGAAGAACAATCGAGGACCACATTCAAAGAAATTTCAACAACCCCCGTTGACGGGGACAACAAGCGGCGAAAAACAGTCGTGAAAGCAGCCACTGAACCCAAAAGGCCTTCGGAAGAAGTTCTTCAAAGGCGCCGAGAGGGCAGGATCAAAGCGGCGGCCACAATTGCACAGAACCTCAAGAAAACAGGGATTGGTCGATTTGAAGAGTCCAACGGCTTCTCTCTCACCAGTGTAAAGACCATCCCGCTCATTAATCAGAAAAACTATTTTGCAGAGTACTTGAAAAAGGATGAGCAAGTGACAATGATTCGAAATTGGCGGCGAGAGAAGCTAAAAGATCCTGCCACCAAAAATGCCGGGTCTGAGGTGAAGAAAGCACCCGAGGACGAGGACGAGGACGATGATGATGACGACAATGACAACGATGAAGGCAATACAGAGGCTTCTAGGATGGGAGCAGATACTATAGTAGTCCACCCCGGGTCTCAGTCCTTGAGAATAGGGAGATCCACCGAAGCATTCCCCGCAGTTGTGCCAATGGTGGTGGGTGTGCGGCAGGAACAAATGGATTCAGACACTTCCTTGAAACCCCCACGAGAAATCATTGATGGGGAAGCTGACTTCGGTAGCAGCTTCAATGCCAGCAAAGCGATTGTCACTAAGGACTTCAAGGCACGTATGCGGTATTACAAGAGAAGAATGATGCCCAATTCGCGAGAAAGTGCCGCCAAGTTCAACGAGAATCTGCGGCCCGAGGTGGTGCCCGACAACAGCGATCCTGATTCCAAAGAATACTATGACGTTAGTGACCCTATCCTCAAGGAAAAGGATTTTCTCATTGGACAAGATGCATTGAAGCTTCCAATCAGCGAAAGCTTCACCTCGTGGAGATTGCGATACCCCATAGTCAGAGGTGCTTTCAATCAACATTCAGATGACTATAAATCACAACAAGAGTTCTTGGGCGACATCATCAGACTCGTGAATGCTGCGCTTGACTCAATCGGCATTGCGACTGCAGATGCCATCAAATACAAGTGTTTGTTGGTGATTCCAGATCTCTATGACAAGCTTTTCGTTGAAACATGGGTGAACCTCTTGCTAAATTCCGTGGGCTTTAATCGCGTGAGTATCATCCAGGAGGCCGTTGCCTCAACATTCGGATGCGGTGTTTCTTGTGCGTGTGTGGTTGATGTTGGCGCTCAGAAAACAACGGTTTCGTGCGTCGATGAGGGTATGATTATTACTGATTCACGAATCAGTCTAGACTATGGGGGAGATGACATAACAGAGGCTCTCACCAAGCTCTTGATTCAGCAAAAATTCCCATGCCAAGATATCAACCTAAACAAAAAGGTGGATGACTGGGAACTAATGGACCGCATCAAACGGAATTTCTGTACCTTTGACGACGCCGAGGTGGCTGTTCAGTTGTATAACTTCCATCGGAAGAAAGTACAAGGGCCAACAGAAAAATACAACTTTAAAGTCTATGACGAGGTGATGCTAGCCCCACTTGGCTTATTCTACCCCGATTTGTTCCAGATCTCTGCCACCCCATCGGAAAAGAGAATCTTCCTCGATACTTATGACCAGTACACCGGCGAAGGTAACAACCCGTACTCGAAGGCTCAAGAAAATTTGACGCACCTCACGGGGTACGCAGACCTTAGCGACGAAGCGTTGCTCCTCAGGTTGCTCGACGATAAATCGGCTTTCAAACAAGCCAATGCTGCATATGCCAAGCCTGCTCCAAGCAAGACCTCTTCATGCGGGGACCTGAAAACCCCCGTTTCCATGCCTTTGGATAAGGCCATCATCGAGTCGATTACTAACGCGGGCATTGCGACCGATTTTGGCAAGGCCAAGAAACTATACGACAATTTGATTATCGTTGGCGGAGGGCTAGCCAAGTTTCCTGCCTGTGACATTTTGCTCAACGATCGAGTCAATATATGGCGCCCGCGGTATTTATCAAGCTCAACGTTGGATGATATCATGAACTACATGGGCAAAGAAAGAGACAAGATCGAGGCCAAGAGGAAGCAAATGATCTCAGATGCAAAAGCGGCAAAGAAGAACCTGGAGTCGCCGGAGGAGGTGGAGCTTACGGACGATGAGCTCCGTGCGATCGACGAGGAATGTGAATACAGAGTGGACCTCGCCAAAACAGACGCGATTGCTGACCAAGGTGCCGTGATTCCCGTGAACGTGTTGCCGGCAGCCAAGGAGTACGATCCCCAGATGATCGCCTGGAAGGGCGGGAGCGTATACAGCCGCCTCAAAGTGATTAACGAGATGTGGATCACTCGAGATGACTGGGATCTCTTGAGCAGCAGGTGTATCTACTACAAGAGTTTGTTCAACTACTAAGTGTGACTCGAAGTACACCTAAGATTGCGACCCCTCTCTCAGCGTCTCGCTGGGCGCTGCAGCGCAGCGGCGCTTTACCATCGCGTGGCATGCCCCACGCAGTACATAGCAAAGAACCTCAACAAGAACCCGAACATGATCCCCATTGAGCGGGGCACGAACGACGGAGTAGCCTTTTGCGTATTGCTTCCGGTCCAGGCCAAAATTTCGGCCGGACGGGCCTAAGCAGCAGGGGGACTTCCAGCTTCGTGCATGCCACGAAAGGCTGATGCCAGACCCGGAGATGCTCGGCCACACTCGGAGGGGAGTTAATCCCGCGCGGCGCCGAAAGCATGTGGTGCACGGATGTCTGTGCCGGGACTGTACGCCCAATTTTCACAAGCCGCGATTCACTAGTGACGTTTCCGGAGTTGAGGCACTTTTCTCATTCCAGTTTTCTTAGCGCTACATCGACAAACTACCAGCCGCAATGTTTTCCAAACAATTTGCCCGTGGCTTCGCCTCCTCGCAATCGATCAAGAACTACGCTTCCACCATCAAAAACTTGAAGGTCAACAAGGACACCAAGGTGATTTACCAGGGTTTCACGGGTAAACAAGCTACCTTCCACGCCGAGCAGGCCATTGCCTACGGCACGCAAGTGGTGGGTGGAACCAACCCAAAGAAAGCTGGTACCAAGCACTTGGATAGACCGGTGTTCGCTTCAGTCAAGGACGCTATCAAGGAGACCGGCGCCTCGGCCACCGGAATCTTTGTTCCTCCATCCATTGCCGCCGGAGCCATCGAGGAGGCTATCGCCGCAGAAATCGAGTTGGCCGTTGCTATCACTGAGGGCATTCCCCAACACGACATGGTCAGAATCGCGCAGATCTTGAAGACGCAATCCAAGACCAGATTGGTGGGTCCCAACTGTCCAGGATTGATCGCTCCTGACCAATGTAAGATTGGTATTATGCCCTCGCACATCCACAAGAGAGGAAGAGTGGGTATTATCTCGAGATCGGGAACCTTGACCTACGAAGCCGTCGCGCAGACCACGTCGGTAGGTTTGGGCCAGTCTTTGGTCATTGGAATGGGAGGCGACCCTTTCCCCGGCACCAACTTCATTGATGCCTTGACTTTGTTCTTGAATGACCCCGAGACAGAGGGCATTATTTTGATTGGAGAGATTGGTGGTACCGCCGAGGAGGAGGCTTCTGAGTTCTTGAAGCAACACAACTTGACCAGACCCGAAGGCCCCAAGCCAGTTGTCTCCTTCATTGCCGGTGTCTCGGCTCCACCAGGTAGAAGAATGGGCCATGCAGGTGCCATTGTTGCCGGTGGCAAGGGTGATGCCAAGTCCAAAATCGCCTCCTTGGAGTCCGCTGGTGTCGTTGTGGAGAAATCCCCCGCCAGGTTGGGTAACTCTTTGTTGAAGGAGTTCAAGAACAAGGGCTTGTTGTAAGTTGGATGCGACTGTTGTGGACATGCTCAAAAGCACATAATTATTACGTATAGATCCTAAATACAAGATATATATTCCTCCACTTCCGCCTTGGCCGGTTTTGCTTGACCCGTTCCCAGTGTAGTTAAGGTTGGCGCACGACCGAAAAATTTACACCACCAAGAGGCGTGCGCCAGTACAGTTTGCTCGTCACAAGAGAAACAGACCCCGATGTTTGCCTTGTCAAAAGCCATAGGTACAAGCCCTCTAATCTCGAGGGCTGCATTGCTAGCCACGCGGCCATTTTCACATAGCGCCCTTGCATTCAAAACTAATACCTCCACACGCACCAAGGAAAACGTCCATGATTTGGAAACTTTCTTGAAGTTGATCGGAAGAAACACCATAGAGCATCTCGATACTTTTGGAGGCGACTTGGACAAGTTTTTGAAAACATCGTCCAAAGAGATGAAGGCCCAAGGGTTAGACGCCTCCACCAGGCGATACTTGTTGAGATGGAAAAATAAGTTTGTCAACAACTTGGAGCCTTTGCGGGAACACAAAAAGGGAAAGAAGAAGAACGGAGGCGAGAGAAATGCCCGGACGGTCTTGGCCAAGAAAAATGCCTTGCAAAGATTGGAGGAGAAGGAGAAATATGCTGCGAACGAGTTGGAGGCAGAGAGAAAGGGCGAGAGGCAATTTTAGATGTGTAAATAGTTTACTGACGACAATAAAAGCAAGCAAAGTGCTTCTATCAGCTTCACCCTTGCGGCATTTGTCATATCGCTTTTGGCGGCCGCGACGAGATCGATTTGAAGCCGAAGAGAGAATCAGAAGAACCTAAAGTCGAAAAGGCCAAAGAATCAAAGATTCAGGGTCAGAGCCAAAGAGTTAAAGATTCAGAGTCAGAGTCAGAGTCAGAGCCAAAGAGTCAAAGTCAAGAGACTCAGAATTAGGAGCAGAATCCAACTCCGAACTTCAAAGGTAGGTCTTCGTCTTGGAGTAGCGCGACGAAACAAGGCACCTGCATGTACAAGGCACCTGCAGACAGAAGGCGAGGGCATTTCTGGCGGCGCATTTGCTGGCCAAAAGCCTCCCAGTACCCCAGCAACATGAAGACCTTTTCATTGATTGCACTTGTGATTTTTAGCGTGGCTTACTTCAAGCTTGTCATTGCGGCGGAATTGCCCGAGAACCCCGAAATCACCCACACTGTCTTTTTCGACATTGAGCAGGATGGCGAGGATCTTGGCCGAATCGAGATTGGGTTGTTCGGTACGGTGGTGCCCAAGACGGTGGAGAACTTCCGGCAATTGGCCATCTCGCAAGACCCCAAGGCAGGCTATAAAGACTCGATCTTCCACCGCGTGATCCCCAGCTTTATGATCCAGGGTGGTGACTATGAAACCGGCAAGGGAATCGGCGGAAAGTCGATTTACGGCAACAAGTTCGAGGACGAGAACTTCCAGTTGAAGCACGATAGACCGTACCGCTTGTCCATGGCCAATGCAGGAAAAAACACCAACGGGTCGCAGTTCTTCATCACCACAGTGGTGACCAATTGGTTGGATGGCAACCACGTTGTTTTTGGTGAGGTGGTGTCGGGATTCGACGTTGTGGAAAAGATCGAGAAGACCAAGACCGCCCGTGGTGACAGACCAGTCAAGGAGGTGAAGATCAAGGCCTGTGGCGAGCTCAAGACTGTCTCTGCGGGGTCCAAGGACGAGCTTTAGGTATACTATGTAATGTACTAATCGATGCATAGCTCATCTTCAGGCCAATCGTTCATTAATCATTGGGCCTCCACTCAATCCTCGTTCAAGTTGAGCTTTAGGCCAAGTTGCTCCACCGTGCTGCCTCTGCCGTAGAGGGGAATGTCATCAATGTAAATGCTCTGCCCACTGTTGGTGGTGGCCAAAACGTTGTTGAGGAGGCTATCGAAGACCGAGGACAGGATTCCCGAGGCGCCGCTCGTGGCATAGCTCATGTTTGAGGACAGGCCGTCGTCGTCATTTCCGGTGGGGTGAGAGGCTGTTCCGGGAGTCGACCCCGTGACTGGCGTGTTGACCCCGGTGGCCGTGGTCGCGGTGGGTGGCTTCGCCTGGCTGCTCTGCAAGCCCGCATCGGTGCCCTCATTGACGTAGCTGTGCCCTCCCTCGCTGATGCTGAATGTGGACATATCGCTCAAAAGGTTCAAGGTCTTTTTCATGGACAACACACTGGAGATGAGCCGCGACGAGAGAATGTCGTAAATCACTGGGCTCTGGTACACGTTGGCCCCGATGATGTAGTAGTCTTGCTGGGTCACGGTGTTCTGCACATCTATCCTCCTTTGTTTCCGAATCACCCAGAACTCCGGCTCCCGGACAAAGGCAATTACAAACTCGGTCCCCACCATTTCCGTGAGCTTGTCTTGCAAGTACTTCTGCGGATGGACATTGGGGGGGATTTGCTGGAACTGGAACTGCATTCGAAGCACCTGGTTATTGGACGTGCGATCATAGAACGGCGACTCGGCAAAGTAGTCTAGCACGTTTCCTGTGTGGAGACCAAACTGCTGGATCCACTCGGGCGACTTCCATTGTATCTCATCCAAGGGCTGCGCAGTCATGGCTGCAGTCATGGCGGCGTGCGGTTGTGGGTGATAATCGTTGCGCGGCGCGGCTGTAGAACTGTTCGTGCTGCCCATAGTCCGTAGTCGGTTCTATCCATGGTCTGTACTGTCCGTACTGTCCGAATTGACTGTGATTTCCGCTACAAACTGTTCGCCATGTACTGCACGCGTTCTGATTTTATTTGTCTAACATTTAGTAAAAGCGATGGGATTGCGCCGCAATGACTGGTTCTCAATGCTTCGCCCTACACATTCACTGGGTGTCAGGCTCTCCAGAATCAGACCTTCAATGGCCGTGCCACCGCAATTCACTGCGCAGACAACTTTTCTAACTCATCCTTGAGCCATTGTGCCTCCTTAACCATCACCTCCGGGGCCCGTGCGTGTCTTTCGTCTTCAGAAACAGGCGCAAAGCCAGGGCTCCTCCTAAACATGTCCTTTCTGGAAAAAAAATCCTGGTATGCAGCATCGAGGTCCGACTGCTCCAAGAGCTTGTGGATGTTATCGTCGAACTTGTCCGCCTTGAAGCGCGGGATGATGTGGGTGTGTAAGTGAGGAACCGATTGGCCGGACTCGGGCCCGTCTTGGATGGCGATATTGAGCGAGTCGGCCCGGTACACCCGCGAGATGAGCCGCTGGATGGTCTGTAACGAGGCCATGTAGTCTTGTGCCTCGTCTGCGGTCAAGTCGCCGAACCTGAGTACGCTGGTGCGGAGCGGCACCACCAAAACGTGGCCTGGTACAAGCGGCTTGATGTTGACCAAGCCAAACGTAAGCCGCGACTTGAAAAACACCTGGCTGTCCACGACGAATTTGGAGAACAATATCTTTTCGGTGGTCATGGGAGAGGTCTCGGAGGCGGCGTGCTCCATTGCAGCTGCGTCCGGTCTGCGCGGGGTGCTCAGAGCATGCATATAGCCATTAAGCTCTTCCCCTGGGCCCAGTGACGCTGGGTGTTGCAAATTCATGAGGAAAGTAGAGTGCAGGGCCTGACCGGCCGTGTCTCAATTGGCGCTCGTCAAAGGGGGAGATAACTAGGGTCGTGGTGTTGTGGAGTATTCTAGATCGCCCAGAGTATGGAGTAACTGGGCCCTAGACTAGAGTGAGATGTCCGATCAGTTAGTAGAGGAATTGATAACTAGGTTTTCTGAAATGGATCTGTTGATGGATGTTGGTTTCTTGGGTTTAGAAAAAGTCTTCTCAATGCTCCAGCAACGGGTCACTCATCTGATTTATATATCCCATCACCCCCTTCTCAAGGATGTTTGTGCAGAGCGTCTATTCAGTGCCACTCAAATTCTGCCGCGGCGTAGTCTGTTGCGAAGGGGACACCGCTGACCTGTGCAGGGTTCTCTAATTCTTACCCCTGCAGCGGCTTTTTTGAATGGCAACTTGCCAGGAAACTCCTGTTGTAAGGAGAGCTTGATTATTGCCCCTGGAGCATGGAGCCTCTACATTACTTTCTCTAGTTTTTTTTTTGGTACGGCCGGTTCACGGTTGTAGTAAGCGCCTAATTCAGACAACTTGACGCACCACGCCTTGATTATTACTAGAAGCCTATCAAGAGTGGCCAGGGCCCTGTATCAAGGGTTTCGAACCAAGTCTACGCTGGCTTTGCTTATCATGAACTATAGCATTAAAGAACGAGCTAATTACTTGTTGACCTTGTTGAAGTACTCTTTGGAGTTGGCAACATCTGGCTTGATGGTCTCGGAACCCTCTTGCCAGTTGGCTGGGCACACCTCACCATACTTCTCGGTGAATTGGAACGCATCGACCAATCTCAACGACTCGTCGACAGATCTGCCCACGGGCAAGTCGTTGATGGTGATTTGTCTCAACACACCCTTTGGATCAATCAAGAAGATACCTCTCAAAGCAACGCCCTCCTCCTCAATCAAGACTCCGTAGTCTTTAGACAACGTGTGGTTGGTGTCAGCGATCAACGGAATGTTGACTGGGCCCAAGCCACCGTCCTTTCTGGCCACGTTGGTCCATGCCAACAAGGAGTATTCGGAGTCGGTAGATGCGAACAAAACCTCAGTGTCCTTGCCAGCAAACTTCTTCACTGCATCAGAGTACGCAATGATCTCTGTTGGGCACACGAAGGTGAAAGCCAAAGGAATGAAGGCCAACAACACCCACTTGCCCTTGTACTGTTCCAAAGTCACTTCTTCGAAAGCGCCGTCAACAACGGCGGTCTTCTTGAAAGATGGAGCTGGCTTTTGAATCACGGCGACCATATTTGTAGTGGATTGAGTTAAAATCTATATTCTAATGAATTGAAATGTGCCGAGGGTGGGCTGACACCACAGTATTTATAGACCGCGCTTTGTAAGCACCATGAATCTAGATGTCCGCAATATTGCCGTATTAGGCCAGCAATTTCCTTCAATGCAGGATACAGAAGTCACAGGCCCGATTCGTCCTTGTGATAACGGCCCGTTGCATGCTGCTTACGATGGGCACGGCCGCCGTTTTTGAATTTTTATTAACCTGTGAGTCATACAAACAAATCTCCACTGATAAATATGCTCTGTTTCCATGCTCTATTGTCTAGCCGAGGCTGTAGAGCTAGCGCCACACCTTTTCCGCAAATCAATGTGCGACTCACGAGCCATGCACTTATTTAAGGAGATAGGTATATGCTTACTTACATGCATCTTTGCCAGCCCTGGTGCTTGCGTCGGTTTGAACCAAAGATTTTAGGCCGCGAAACATCGTCTTGTATAGAGAAGCTACCAAATCTTCTATAGTGGAGTTGATTTTGTGTATCTACTGCTGATCGGATGTTTTCACCGCATTGGGCCACATGTGCGCAGCTTCTGGAAGAATCCACTGGCCGTCGAAATCCTGTTCAAATTGCTAATTTTTTTTTTTTCCTGATTGCTATTATTATCCAGGAATCCCCAAGCCATCCCTTCCCGATCTAGGAGGCCCCTTCCGGTCGTGCAACCGCGTCCTGTTCTTCACACATGTCACACGTGACACGTATTCCACCAAGAAACTCGTAGTAGTATACGCCCCAGTCTCAACAACCACCTTCGAGCCGCCATGGAAAAATTCGGATTCCACAGGGTCAGCAATAACCCAGGTCCGGGAAACCCCCAGATTCACCATAGCCAGCCCGCCCAAAAGCCGCCGGCAATTCCTTATGTCAAAAAACACATGAAAATTGACATCGCACCCTCCAACCTGGTGCCGCTTGCAAACTTGATTGCGGTCAACCCAGGGGACTTTCCCGAAATCAATGACAGAGACAACATCATTATAGATGGCACCTTTGTCTACGGGATCTTGAAGGACCCAAACATGAAGCCCGGCACTATTGGCTTGGCTGGAAACATTCGTCAATGGTGTAAAACATCATTAGGCCAGCAGGTCACTGTCGAGTCTTACAATATCTTTGATAGAAGCCCTGACAACACTCATTATTTGGGTGAGGTTGACTTCTTGGTGGACTACAGGAATCCGTCAAAGGGGACGCCTGTTAGTATCAGCGAAGAAGACCTCATTAATGTCTTTGTGAGCAATTACGAAAACCAAGTCTTGCAGCCCAGCCAACCCATCGTGATGGATTACAAGGGTAAGGTTTTGTCTATTTTCGTATACGCATGCCAGGTTATCAATTTGAGCCAGGTGGGGCAACCAAGCAAGGAGATGTCTCAAGATATCTCCACGAAAGGAATTTTGATGAAGGGAGGAACGTCGGTCAACTTTTTCCCGACTGAAAACTCCCTTATCAAATTGAACAAGAAGCTGGGTGGTAAATCCTCTGCCATGATCAACAAGCCTAGAGCTAACCCAATCATTAACCCCGACTTCAAGTTGGAGAACATGGGAATTGGGGGTTTGGACAATGAGTTTCAGCAGATTTTCCGGAGAGCCTTTGCTTCGCGTATCATCTCCCCCGACTTAGTGGACAAGCTAGGGTTGCGCCATGTTAAGGGATTGTTGTTGTATGGACCTCCAGGAACAGGTAAAACCTTAATCGCCAGACAAATCGGCAAAATGCTCAATGTGAAAGAACCAAAAGTTGTCAATGGTCCAGAAATGCTTTCCAAATACGTCGGCTCCTCCGAAGAAAACATCCGTAATTTGTTCAAGGAAGCCGAGGCAGAGTACAAGACCAAAGGGGAGAATTCTCAATTACACATTATTATCTTTGATGAGTTGGATTCGGTTTTCAAGCAAAGAGGTGGTGGGAAAAGCGACGGTACAGGAGTTGGTGATAACGTCGTCAACCAGCTCTTGGCTAAGATGGACGGTGTTGACCAATTGAACAATATTTTGATTATTGGTATGACCAACAGATTGGATCTCATCGATAATGCTTTATTGCGTCCAGGTCGGTTTGAAATCCAAATCGAGATTTCCTTGCCCGACGAGAAAGGCCGAAAGGATATCTTGGCTATCCACACCAAAAAAATGGTCGACAACAACATTTTGGCCAAAGACGTGAACTTCGACGAGTTGGCCGCTTTGACCAAGAACTTTACCGGTGCAGAATTGGAGGGATTGTGCAACTCTGCTTCATCCTTTGCGATCAATCGGTTTACCAAGAGTGAAAACATAGCAAAGGTTGACGAGGAAATCGCCAAGATGAAGTTGACCATGAATGAGTTTTTGTTGGCACTTAATGAGGTGAAACCAGCGTTCGGTGTGAATGAGGAGGATTTGAACCAAAACTTCCCGTATGGCATTATTGAGTACAGCCCCAAGGTGCACACGGTGTTTGAGAAATTGAGGTCCTACGTGGAGGAAGTCAAGCACTCTGAAAACGAGCGTCTTATCAGTGTGTTATTACATGGAGAACCGGGGGTTGGCAAGACGGCTATTGCGTCAATGCTAGCTTTGAACTCGGAGTTTCCCTTCATCAAGATGCTTAGTGCCGAGAGTTTGGTTGGTATGTCAGAAGCAATGAAGATGAGTACCATCGACAACGTCTTCAGAGATGTGTACAAATCGCCGTTGAATGTTCTCGTGATCGACAAAATCGAGACCTTGATCAACTACGTGCCTATTGGACCAAGATTTTCTAACGAGATCTTACAGATGTTGATTGTTAACTTGAACAAGAAGCCCCCCGGGGGCAGAAGATTACTTATCATTGGGACTACGTCGCAATACTCTGTTCTCAAGCATATGAGCTTGGTTGAAAATTTCACCAAAACGATTGAGTTGAAGAAGGTGAGAGAAATGGGCGAGTTGAGAATCGTGCTCGAAAAACTCAACTTCATGGATGCAGGCCTGCGCCAAGTCATTTTACAGCAACTCTCCTCAGTCGGCGACGGCACCATCGAGATTGGAATCAAGAAATTGATTCAGGTTTTGATGAACTCCAAGTATTTGAAGGCAGACGTCAATACTGTCGTTGAAAATATCTTGGAGGCCCAGGTTGTGTAGAGTGATTTACGAAGAGAAATAGTATCTAGCTTGAATTCAATACCTTTCATTAGCGAAAAGCAGCTGTCCCCGCATCCAGGTGTCAGAAAAGACGCCCCCCAATCTGTGGATTTTCCAATCCGGAAATTTGTTCCAAATTTCGGGGGCTCTTGGGGCGGGGGCTTTAGGCAGCACTGAGCGCGTCTGATACATCGAAGGCTGCATCATCGATCCTTGATGATGCGCATCATGCAAGACCACCAAATGCATGCACTCCCTACACGGAGAAGCCCAGGAGAGTTAGGGCTATGGCTGGCTGGATTCTGTTTTCCTTTGCTTGAACGCCTCCAAATTTTTGGCTTCAAGCACAATGCCTTGAAAACCCCCTCTGATGCTTTGTAGGCTTTGGGGGTTGGGCGGTTTGGTCTGAGACCAAACGTCCATCCTGTATGGTGCTTCATCTCTGGTTGCGCGCCGTTGGAAAGCTTGGTCCAGGGAGTAGGGCGGGCGGCAGAGCCGGCCCTGTGGGAACACCCCCGAGGAGGCAATTCATGCATTACATATTTACGTGGCAATATTTCGTTCATGTTTTTATATAAGTGGGGTCTGCCGCTCTTTTATTCCAACCATACCTTCTCCAACTGCAGCCGGCGCCCTAGCAACGACTGGACACGCTAAAGAATCACGCTCGCAACACTTGCTAGATATTGGATTACTGAGTCACAATTGCTAGTCACAAAAAATCCCAGAACAGAGAAAAAAGCAGTACTCTGCAATTGAGGCGTTACATCGAGTCTCCGCTCACAAGACGCGTTGGCTAGGTTTACTTTGTCTAGGAGTGCCCTATTTATCGTGGCTGCAAAAAATAAAAATAAACAACTGCAATGTTTGGTGATTTCGCATTCATGCCATCGTCGCCGGTGCTCTACCCTGAGTCACAAGACGAGACGACTGGACACGATATAAAGGAAGAGCCTCGAAGTGGAATTGTTCGCCCTGCAGATATATTCCCCTATGAAGTGCCCCAGGCGGCCGCCAATACCTGTCTAATTTACCACTCCTACCAGCATTCCCCCGCACCGACCGTTCACGAAGTGTTGATGCCAGATAACTTCACAATCACGGATCAGACGCTAACCAAGACGGAGACGCTTCAGGAAGTTTTTTCGTCCGACAGCTTTCTGTCGTTTGCAATGTCCTATGACTTGAATCAATCGATTGTGTTCACCAGTGATGACTACCGGTGTAGCTCAAGTGATCAGAAAACATGGCAAGCAACAGGATACGTTCACGATGGGATAGCAGAGGTTACGTTTGCCGAGAAGAGGCAGCAAATCAAGACCCAGCTGGAGCAAGACCTAACCGAAGCGGAAAATGAGAACGGCCTGGTCAAGCTCGAGCCAATATACCAGGTTGAGCCCAAATTCCAGGTTGAGAAAGTATACCAGGTCGAGCCAGTATACGAGGTCGAGCCAAAATACCAAGTCAAGCCTGAGCACAGCCAATTCTTGCTCGCGCTAGACGAAGACGAGAAACCGACGAAAGAGCTGCTCATGGTTGTGATTAAGCTTCGAAGAAAAAAAGAGTTTCTCCATGTCTTGGAGAAGAGCGGTCCCGATAGGGAATATAATCTCCCCATCTTTCGCACTTTGCAGCCTCTAAACATAATGAAGAACTGTGCCAAGTATCGCTCATCCAAGGAGATTCCTTCGCACTCGGAGGTGTTGGTCACCTCGGTGGGATCGAGGCATCACGTGATAATCAAGCGGTATGACTCCCGCTTGACTTTGGGCCAATTAGCCCTTGTTTTGGGCTTACAAAAGTACAAGGTTACATTGGTCAAAGACATCGAAACCGCAGTGGTGGCCATGTTTGATCAGCTCTGTGGGTTCCGTATAGGTCAAGGTACATGGTGCCGCGGAATTCCCCGAATTGAACGACAGGATATGGTAAGCCGTGTTTTTGAGTTTGCTAAGATATACTTTCCCTCGTTCTCAAAAGAGACCATCCAGATCATTATCAAGAGAGGTGCGTACTCCCGGACACAGGAGTATTTGAGACGGGAGAGACGACGTAAGGCGCGCCACCACATTTGACTTGATCACTAGCGAGAGAGATGTAATGGCATTAATAATACAAGTATTAACTGAATCTTTAAAACATCATAAAGATTGATTCCCTCTGGTTCTGACAAAAGGAAGTCTAGCTGAATTATTTGAGCTTAGCTATGTTTAAAAGATGTATAAAAATGAGTGGTACGGGAATCGAACCCGTCTCTAATGCTTGGAAGGCATTAATGCTAGCCACTACACCAACCACCCATTCGTTAGGAGAAAAATTTTGCAGGTAAAAATGTTATTAAATGTTAAAAAAGTTTGAATATAGTCAACCTAAATTGGTAACCAAAATGGCACCCAGTTTTTTAGTGAGATATATCTAGAGAAAACTATTGCGTAGAGCTCACTGTGTTACGCATATCGCTGAGAAAAAGCAAGGGGCCCAAGGCGGCTTATCTGAGGTCCAAATAAAACGCGCATGCATGTGGCTCGATCCTGGTGTGGCGCGCGGCGCCACATGCATGGACTCATGAACGCTTTATATGCATGGGCCCCAGTATATAAACTCGCATCTCGGCGTCGACAAATCATTTCCGTCAGGTCAAGATTCAACATACGTCAGCCCCCCAAGATGAGCCCCGCCGAAGCAACCAAAGCCCCTCAATTGACCACCAAGTCGGGTAAACCCGTGCGCATCGGTACCGGGTCCGGCACCAAGTGGCAAAAAATCAAAAAGGCCAGGGACACCTCGCAAAAGAGGGTTTTGTTGGACGAATTGGTGGCAAATTTGACCACTAGCATCGAAACCGGCTTCAGGCATCTTGACACTGCCGAGATCTACACCACACATCCTGAAATCGCTGAGGCCCTCAGGTTGACGGATGTGCCGAGGGAGGACTTGTTCATTTGCACCAAGTACAACCCCGGGGTTGAGTTCCAACACGCCCTATACAAATCGGGGAGAGAGGCCGTGGATACGGCCTTGAAAGAATTGGGCGTGGATTACATCGACTCGTTTTTGATCCACTTCCCTTTCTTCAACCCCGAATACTCGCACGGCCAAAGCATCCAGACCGTGTGGCAAGACTTGATGGAGGCCAAAAAAAAGGGCAAAGTGAGATACATCGGCGTGTCCAATTTTGCCATTGAGCACTTGAAAACCATTTTTGATGTTGCCCAAGGAGACGTGCAGTATTATCCACAAATCAACCAAATTGAGTTCCACCCATACTTGCAGGATCAAAGCGCAGGCATCCGAGACTTTTGTCGGGAGCACAATATTCTCTTGGAGGCATACGGGCCCTTATCGCCGCTCTTCCGTATTGTAAAGGACGAGAAGCTCATCGAAGATCATCCCTTGACGACAGTGTTGCCTCAATTGGCAACCAAGTACGGTAGAACTGAGGCCCAAATCTTGTTGCGCTACACAGTCGCCAAGGGGCTTTTGCCTGTGACCACATCCTCGAAGGTGGAGCGCCAAAAAGAGGCCTTGGCGATCTATGAGTTTGAATTGGAAGAGCCTGATGTTTCGTTGATTGATAGGGTGGGCTCGGAGTTTCACTTCAGGGGCTTTTTCCATGGGCACTTTGACTAGAATTGGTCGCGCGTGTTGAGCTTTACGCTCACCTGCACATAATTTGGAACAGTGCTATCATTAGTATCCTAATGATTCTAGTAGTGTTTG